>NDGM011013597.1:0-11134 GCA_002564305.1 Octomys mimax | reverse complement strand
TTCTGATACGTTAATAGATGTTCTTGCCCAGAGCAAACGAGAAATACCTCACTCATTCTCAGTGGTCCAGATTTTTATTTTCTTGGTCCCGGCTGATTTATTGGAAACTGCAGATTGTCTTTTGATTTACAAATGTTTCGTCGTTCTCACACATTTCAGACCGAGAGGAAAAGGCGTCCTCCCCCACCCTGCTGCTAGCTCCCCTTACCCTCTGCTTCACCTCTCCCTTGGGCGAAGAATAAAAGAAATGGCCACCCCGGCTAAGTTAAATTTAGATTTTTGTTTCTGCCCTCCTAATTGCAAGCCTTTCCCCTTGATCTTGTGAGTTCACAGCGCAACAATTTCAGCTCCTTGGGGAAACAAAGATTGTTGCTATTTATTGAATTTCAGTGATGTCCTGGACAGCTGAACATTCAGCCCAGCGCTGACCTGAAGGAATGTGACCAATCATTTGTCCTTCGAATCCATTTTAGCGGGAGAGAAAAGTCTCCACACGCTTCTGGGGCAGCGTTAGCTCCGACATCCTTTTCAAGTTTCTGTGCTAGCGTCTGCAGCGGGCTCAGCATTGCTCTCACGATCCGCGGCAGTCATTAACTAGGGAGAGCGCCACAAAGAAATGAAATAATCTCGTTTCTCTCCCTCCACGAGCTCACAATCTCAGGCAGACACACTCAAACGGACACAGATTAGAATTATTAAATTAGAAATGAAACAGAAAGAGCAAGACCAAACATTGCATCACTATTATATTCTTCACTCTTTCGCCTCCGCTATAGTGATAGAGGGCTGAACAGAGAAGAGCGGGGGAGCGAACGAGTACAGTATGATGAACAAGAGTACTTCGGTTTCTGTGTTATAAGGGAAGGAGAATTAAAGATGCTGCGGCATGGTGCTGCCCAACAACAACGCCTGCGGGTAGAAAGCAAGCGGGCGGAGGGAGAAGCGGGCAGCGGAATCCCCCCGCCACTAGCACCGGTTGTCGTCAAACTAGGGGTGTGTGCTGGTGCTGATGCGAGCGCAGCTTTGTGAAGTCTTTCTAAGATACCCCCTCTGAACGGATTTCCTCACAGATCTGGAAAAGGTTAAAGAATAGTCCTTTCACGTGTCTTCTCTTCTACAGCCCCTCAGTGTCCGGGAGCCTCTTGCTCACTTCGCAGCACAAGCGCCCCCTCCGCTGAGCCGCATGCACGCTCTGGCTCAGAGCCTCAGCCCCGCCACCCAGGGGACCCGCTCCTCGTGGGCCTCTTCGCGCTGCACATTCTTCTCGTTCACAGCGCTTGTTTTCTACCATTTTTGTCACCTAGAACTGAGTGTCCAACACAGAGTGCCCGTTAGCTGAGGCTGTATTATCAGCCCTTTATATTTTTACGTGGAGGCAGGATTTCACTGAGTTGCCCAGGCTGGGCTGGAATTTACAATCCTGCCTCAACTCTCCCAAACTGGGATTACAAGCGTATGCCACGACCTAGGCTTCACTCTAACTTTCTACAGTAAAATTAAACTCTCAGCTTTGTCCCTTTGTTTCCTCAGAAAACAGAATACAGAGTGGTCCGAGGGAAGGGTTTTGGAAAACAGTGCCAGCATTGTGGCATGAGGGATAGAAGGAAATGTTATAAACAGCTGTACCCTACACACACACACACACACACACACACACACACACACACACACTTTAGTTCACTATTAAGTATATCAAAACCAGGTATAGTATGTGCTATATATTTTTTATATTTTGTGAGCCACACATTTCATGTGTGTAAAACGAACTTTTGTTTCTAGGCCCAAACTCATAGATTAGGACTCCTGCATAAAACGATAGGACATTTAAATTCCAAGCTCGGAGCAGGTTGGTTTAAAACCATGCCTTTGCTGGGCCTGGTGGCTCATACCTGTAATCCCAGCACTCATGAGGCTGAGGCAGGGGATTTGTGAGTTGGAGGCCAGCCTGGGCTGCAAAGCTCAAGGCCAGTGTGAACTGCATAGCAAGAACCTGGCTCAAAAATAAATAAATAAATAATAATAATAATAATAATAATAATAATAATAAAATAAAAATAGAAGTGCTGCCCCTGGCTTGAAAATGCAACTTTTATCACCTAAGTGGTGGCATGGCACCCGCTCCGGCCATGCCGCATGCACTTAGCAGCAGCTTCTAGAACCTGGAAGCTAGTGGGCAGGTAGAGAGCCGAAAGGCTGCCCTGACTTCCCAGCTCTTCTGGGAGGTTTAGTCTTCACAGCAGATGTTGGCATCAGCACCACTGAAGCAGCCGCCCTCCCATGTCCTCCCATGTCCTCCACACTTGTCATCCAGCAAGTGTTCCTTCACATTGCCTGCCCATCGCCAGCCTTCCTGGAAGGCATGGAAATCCCTCAAAGGATCCCAGGGAGATTTCGGCGATGAAGGCCTTCAGCTCACACCTCCACGATGGCTGTCAGCCCCCACACCCCGAGCAGGCCTCTGGCCTCCAGAGACCCTCATTCCCCATCTTATTTGAGATGAGAGTCCCTCCTGCCTGGGAAGCCCCTAAGCTCTTGGAGATCTTCCAACTCCTTTTGCATAGGAAGTGTGAGTTTCCAAGGAGAGAGGGTGCTTCTTCCACACATTCACCTCTTAGCAGGCTCAGGGAGTCACATGTGCTTCACATTCCCTACAGGATGTGGAAGGCTCAATCCTCTGGGTGCCTCAGTGTACATGACCTTGACATTTGAAGCCAAGGTGGAATTTATATGTATATGTTTATTTCACTTTTATATAAATTTATATACTTACATATACAAACATATATGTAGCACCTGCTTAGGCAAACGCAGGGACCAGGGTTTGATCTCCAGCACCACATGCCACACCAGCCCCACCCCCAGGCATGCCACTGAGTCCAGGCATGGTGGGGCATGCTGGTAATCCCATTGCCAGGGAGGCTGAAAACAGGAGGATTACTATGAGTCCAAGTTGCATAGTGAGACCCTATACCAAATCATTTCTTTAAAAAAAAAATGCAGGCATACATGTGCGCACACATGTGTGTGTGTGTGTGTGTGTGTGTGTGTGTTCTCTCCCTTAAGAAACTTTGTACTGAATTTCAAACTTCAAAACAATTTTTCATGCTCTTTGTTCTCCAGGAAATAAAGTACAGTCCAAACAGCTGCTTTAAATAGAAGAAGAGAAAAAGAGATTAACTATGAAAAGAGCTTTTTTCATATGTCACAAAATCAAAGAGCAGGTGCTTGACATAAGCAGGCACAGGGGATATCAGGTTCACCCCAGCTTTGTGGATAGGACTTTCCCTATGATGAAAGAAGTGTCTTTATTTGATAATTCTTAAAGTCACACTAAAATACTCAATCTACTTGGATTCAAACTCAACCTGATTGAAAACTGCATATCCTTTTGGATAATATTTCTCCTCCATCTTTCTTTCTGTTGTCCAAAATGACTTCTTTTACTTACATTGACATTTTGTGTAGCTTTTAATTACTTTCCCTAAATTTTGATTGCTGTTGCTTTGTCTAAACAATAATAATCAGAGTAGTGTAGAACAAAACACCAAAAGAAAGAAATATTGGACATATACTGCTGTAAGCATGGTGGTTCAACCTGAACACATGTGAGCATCTCAGTGTAAACAAGCAGACCAGTACTGATGGTGTCTCCAGCCAGTGACACAGATGGCCACGAAGCACCCCAACGTGCACAGAAGGGTGAGGCTATATCAACTCCACACAGGCTCTTGCTCTCTCCTTGCATGGGGCAGTAGAGGCAAGGACTAACCAACTGATGTTGGACAAGGACAACAACCAGAAAGAGACAAAAGTAGCCAGACCCTGTGGCCCTCAATGTTAAGTCCAAAGTCTGCCTGAGCACCCACCTCATGGCCTATGGCCACCAGAAACCAGAGGGCATTTCCCATCTACCAATGGAAGCAAGGACATACACTGGGTAGACAACAAAAACGCTGAGAGAGGCAAAGGACCATGGGAGGCCGGAGCATAAAGTGTGTCTCAGAAACCTATCAGCCTTCAGTGAGGCAAACATGACTGTGAAGCCCTGGACCCAAGGACAATAGACCTTGCATGTAAACCACTCATTCCAAAACATGGAATATTTTTACTCAGTCTTTATTTGATGCTAATGCTTTTATTATCTATATCTTCATTTTATTGAGTTTTTTTTTGAAAGTGTGGGGTTTTTTTCTGTTTTTTTGTTTTTGCTTTTTAGTTTCTTTGTTCTTTTCTTCCTTCGATGTTTTTTCTTCATTCTTATCTTTTTCATTCTTATTTTTTTATTCTTATCTTTAATCCATTGTTTATAATGTTTTCTCTGCTTCTTTCTCTTCTTTTTGTTTGTTCTTTTCTGCAACTGTTCTCTAGCAATATAATTTTCTTTTATTCTGCACTAGAATCCCCTGACTCAATTTCCCCCCTTCTTGTAACATCCAGTTGGTTAATTTTCCAACTCTTCTTTTTTCTTTCTCTAATTCCCCACCTTCTTGACTTTGACTAGCATAACTACTAAGTTTAAGTTTTTAGATAGCTAGTTAAGCTTATACTACTGCTGGTGAGCACTGTTCTGTTGTGAGTAAAAGTAAAGTTGATGCATTTGGTAGAAATTTAGTGTAGGTCAATAATATCTAAATATTTTATTTGTCTTCATGTTAGTACTATAATTATAGTTCTCTTTTTTGTGGTTAAGGGAGGTAGGTACGTTACCAATCTCCAGGTTTTGTCAATACTCAGTTTGTACTCAATGCAATAATTGATTCTGATTTTATCAATATAGCCGAAGTGACAGAGATGTTGCTATTCATTGGTTTTCTTGGGATGCCAAGACCTGTACTGTGATGATATCATTAAAAATGTGTGGCTCATTTCTGGAGAGCTAAGTGCAGGATCACATGCACTGAAACCTCCCATCCTAAGTAAAGGGAGTTGATTGGATCCTGGGACCAAGGCAAAGGCAAGTGACTGTGTCCAGAGGACAACAAGGAAAAGTAATTGGAGCCTCAACCCCCAAACCAAATAAATTTTTGACAATAGCAATAGGAGAACAAGTGAACAGGATGGACGCAAGGATTCTCAACTCTACCTAAACTGATCCACGGGAACTGCAAGAGAGGAAAGCAGAATCGATACATATGAATTATTTGAAACAATAGCAAGAGAGAAAACAAAACAACAAAGGGAATTTGGCAAACTTGCAGAAGGCATCAGTAAAGAGATACTGAGCCAAATAAACAAAATGATAAATAGCACTAAGGAAAAGCTAGCAGAACGACATAAAATGATGCAAAACCTGACTGATCAGTATGGAAAAGAATTAGAGTCCAGGAAAATTTTTCAAGTGCAAAATCAAGAGACTTTCTATTGAAATTATGGGCACCAGAAGTGACCAATGGCAGGACAGCGTGTGTGAACTTGAAGACAAGGCTGTGGTCAGAGATCACTTAATAAGAGATGCCTTGAAAACAACAGAGAGCATAAACAATGGGTCCAACACTTCCACGGTGATGCAAAGAAGACTAACTTAAAATTGATTGGAATTAAGGAAAAAATCAGAACAGTACAAATGGCACAAAGAACTTGCTAACCAAAATAACACCAGAAAACTTTCAAAATAAGAGACAATAATTTAACATACAACTAAGTGAGGCACATAGAACCCCAAATAGCCACAATCAGAACCTCGGGCTGGTGAGATAGCTCAGCGATCTAAAGCCCTGCTTGGGCAAGCTTAGGCCAAGTACAGGGGCTGCAATTTGATCCCCAGGACCACATGCTGCACCAGCCCTGCTCCCAGGGTGGGCTTAGCCAGACCCAAAATATAAGTAAATAAATATAAGGTGAAAGGAGAAAAGAACCTCTACATAGCACATAAAAGTCAGAATCCCAGAAGTCCAGTCTAAGAAGGTCTTAAAAGCAATTAGATAAAAGCAACAAATTACTTATAAAGATAAATTAGAATTATAGCAGACTTCTCATAATAAACTTTAGCATCCAAGAGAGCTTGGAGTAAAGCATTTTAAGCCCTAAAAATAACAGAATTCCAAAATGGATCAAGAAACAAACTGATAGAATTCTTTATGCAAGAAATGCATTTAATCTTCCCCCCCAAAATAATTGAAAATAATAAAAATCAAAGTATGGAAGCTAATGCTCCAGGCAATGGAAAATGCACAAAAAACAAGTGTTGCTATCCTGTATTCAGACCTCTAGCCAGAACTGGTCAAGAGAAGCACAGAAAGTCATTAACTATTGCTTAAGGAAATGATCCAATAGAACAAGATAAAAATTATTAACATATATACATACACTGAACTACAGTACACTCAATTTCATAGAACAAGTATTAATGAACATAAAAATACATCACATAAACAGAAACACAGCTATAGAGGGAGCCTCAATACCCCACTATCTCAAATAGATCCACTAGAAAGCAAGCCGCAAAGAAATATCAAGATTGAACAAAACTTTCAAATGGACTTAACATGTATCTAGAGTTTTACCCAATAGCAGAATACATGCCCTTCTCAGAAGTACATGGAACTTTCTCCAAAATAAATCACATATTAGCCAACAAAGTAAGCTGAAGTAAATGTAAAAGAATAGAAACTATACAATGTTCACTATTAGATCACAGCACAATCAAACATCAGTGGGGCTGGGGAGGTAGCTCAGTAGAATAAGCACTTCCCTGGCAAGTGCAAGGGCCTGAGTTCAATATCTGGCTCAAAAAAAAAAAAAGCTAACATCAGCAACAAAAGAAAACACAGATATTTTGCCAATGTATGAAAAGTAAACAATTCAATCTTAACTAGATAATGGATTATAATAAGACAGTTTCTACAACTAAATCATAATACCAGTACAACACACCAGAACTTACGAGACACAATAAAAGCAGTTCTAATAAGGAAGTTTATGTCAGTGCTTATCTATGTCACAAAAATAGTGTGAGCCCAAATAAATAACCTAATGATGCACCTCAGGATCCTAGAAAATAAAAGAGCATTCCAACCCTAAAGCAATAAAATTAAGATCAAAACATTTAGCAGTGAATCCATCCAGGATTGAGTCTTTCTTTGTGGATTGGCTTCTTTATTACTGCTTCAATGTCATTGTGTGTTATTTGGTTGTGCATGGTTTTTAAAATCTTCTTTATTCAGTTTTAGTAACTCATATGCATCTAGAAATCTATGCATCTCTTCTGAATTCTATAATTTATTTTCAAACAGTTTTGCAAAGTAGCTGTTAACAATATTTTCTATTTCAGCAGTATCCATTTCAATTTCATAGTTTCCATGCTTAATTGTATGGGTTTCAATCTTTTATGTTTTTTTGGTTATGTTGGCTCGCTATGGGTTTGTCTATTCTGTTTATTCTTTTGAAGAGTCAGTTCTTTGATTCAGTGAATCTTGGTATTGTTTCTATGATGTCCTCCACCAATTTTTGGACAGCTGGTTTAGTAATCATGAATTTTTTAGGTGGCACTGTGCGTCCTTCTTTATTGGGGTTAATGCCGTGAGTCCAGTCTAACTTAGTTTTGAAAGATCCCCTGTCTTCTGTGTGGACAACAAGGTAACAAAGAACAAAAGAGAAAATCAGAAAGGACAAACCAAAGGACAAAGTTTTCCCCCAAGTGGGGGAAAAGTACATTTGGTGCATGAAGGTGATTCATGTGCTAAGGAAAAAACCAGGTGAAGAATTGACAAATTCAGGATACTTAAAAACAAGAATCTCCAGCATGTGTTGAGGATTGCAAGTGGGAAATGAAGAGGGAAGAGAAAAAGATAAGAGAGTGCAAAATGAATTATAAGCATTGAGAGGAAACAAGGAAATTTTAAAGAAGAGTAGGGATATGTGTTCTTTTTAAATGGTCAAGTAATCTGTATCTACTCTGTTTAAGAATTCAGTTCTAGGGGTAGAGAAATGGTGCTCCTGTGTACCTACCTTGGCGGTGCACCCTACACTTTGCTGGGCTGAGGAAACCCGACACACACACAGTCAGGCCAATAGGCTGCTCCTCCAACCAATCAGGTCTCACCGCTCCACCCTGTGATCTGAATTAGCCATTGCCTCCATCATAGGCTTAACTCAACATTTGAGGTAGCAGCACTGACAGAAAAAAGAAGTCAGAAAGATAGCAACCAAAGTAAGTGTCCATGGGTGGGTATGTGCTTTAGGAGGCAATCAGAAAGGGAGGGGGAACAAGGAAGATAGCTCAGTGGTTTAGTCACCTGCCTGGAAAGCTCGAAGTCCAGGGCTTGGTCTTTCATATGGAAAAAAAAAAAGTCAGAAGATGTTCTGTGAAAGATTATAGAGAGCCTTAGCTTATTCCTGATAAACAAATAATAAAAAGATAAAAAGCAACAGAATAACTCTTCTAGCTCTACTCAAGGTAGAGTGCTTGCCTAACATGTGCAAGACCCTGGATTTGATCGTTGGGGCCGGAGGGGATGGGGAGACAGAGGTCAAACATTTTTTTTGTATTTAGTACAGGGTCTACATGGTCTCACTACACAGATCAGACTCTTAGTGATCCTCCTGTTTTCATCCTTCCAAGTACTGGGATTACAGGAGCGTGCCACCACACCCAGTCTCAGTAGCCCTCTCATGGCACCCCAGGGGTGGGGCCAGCACAGCACACAGGGCATTGAACCCCAGCCACTGTGCTCTGTCTAAGCAGATGATTTAGTCCATTGAGCTATCTGGCCAGCCCAAAGGACAAACTTTTTATAAATCTTATTTTCAGTTTTTTAAAACACACCAAAATATGACAAAAGCAGTGTAATGCACACACCCAGACCCTTTTCTTATATCTACTTTTCTTTTTTCGTTTTTCTTTCTTTTTCTTTTTTTGTATTTAAGACAGGGTCTGCAGGGTGTTCATGGTTTCACTGCATACATCAGACTCGTAGCGATCTTCCTGTTTACAGTCTACCAAGTGCTGGGATTACAGGAGTGCATGCCACCATGCAGTCTCAATGACCGTCTCAGCACACCCCAGGGGTGGGACCAGCATGGTGGGCCAGCATGGTAGGCCCAGAGATCAAACCCCCAGCCCTTGAGCCTGCCTAATCAGGCACTTTAATCCACAGAGCTATCAGATTATCTCTACTTATTGAGAACATTTCCCCACATCTCCCACCTTCCTCACCAAACACATATACACATTTTTTCATGCTGAATGATTTGAGAAAAAAAATCGCAAACATTGCACACCTTTATTTCTAAATTTTTCAACATGTATCTCCTGAGGATTATATTCTCTATACAAATCCTGAATGCAATATATTCAACATTAGCAAAATAATGCCTCATATGACATCCATCTTCATGTTTTATTAAGTGTCTCAATCCAGGAGCACACAGGGACTTGAACAGAAGCAGGAATGTAGCCTCCTAGAACCAAGAGTTCATGGCACTATGTGACCCACTGACTGAGAGCCAGCTATGGTGTAGAATGAAATATTCCTCAATTTCAGATTGTTTGGTTCAATACTTTTTTTAGTATGCACACAGATGTATACATTTTGCAAATATAAGATATTGGAGAAGTTGTCATAGAAAAATACCAGAGGAAAGCTGAATATTGAACTTGAGGATCTATTAAAAATGTCTCCTAGAATTTGCACCAATTTTTTTCAAATTAAGACTCACAGGGCTTCTTGCTCTTCTAATTGTTCTTGGCCAATCTCCAAGCACTCACACTACGTGAACCAATCATGCCTAGCTTCCCAAATAATTTCTAGACCTCTGACCTTTGCCCCCATACCTACCTCACCCCGTGACCTGCACCTTCAGGGTTCCCTTACTTAGACTCATTTCCCAAAAGTATAATTTGTTGTTTCCACTCAGTGTACTCTGCATGAATGTTTTCATCCATCTTTTCTGGATAGGTGAGGAATGCATTATAGATACAGCATACAAAAAGAAAACACAAAGCAACAAGGCTTAAGCAAATAAGAATTTATTTTTTCCACAACTGCATGGAAGTAGTTGCTTGCTGGCTCTGGGTCATCTGGCTAACTGAGCCAGCAGAGTCCAGGTCTCTTTCTTTCCCTCCACTCTCCACCCTTCATGGTCCACACATTGCACCTGTCACCCAGGGGATACAAAGATGGGTACCAAAGCTACACAGGTGAAGTCCAGGTTCAAAGCAGGGGAAAGAGAAAGAGCAGCATGGACTTGAATCACACACACACACACACACACACACACACACACACACACTTTTTATCATGAAAGAAAGTTTTCCCGGACATTACCCAAAGAGACTTCTGTCACTTAGGTCTGCTTAGTCAGAATTGGGTCCCATAACCACACCTAACCGCCAGTGAAGCAAGAAGAGCAGGGAACCACAGTGCCATTGTGGCTTAGCCCACTCACCTCAGTGGCACAGAACTCAGCATCACCACAAAGGCAGCAGAGCTCTGAGCCAGGGGAGGAGCAGATGTAGGGGCACTGATGAAGGACAGAGAGCCAACGGCTTCCCTGAGTCTGAATCAGTGTTCGTATCTATGGAATCATTTTCTGCTTATCAACTGCATTTATAATAGTCTTCTCTTTCTCAATATATCTTCTCTCCCTTGTACTTCTTCTTGAAAAATGAACTACAAAACTCTTTCACATAAAATCAAATATTATGGCTGCAGCTGCTCCAGTCTCCTTCCTGGGTAGAGGCAGACACCGGAAATTCAGGGAGATGAGGTGGCTCGACCAAGTTGGCCTAACAATTTAAGGCAAGTGTGGCCTTCCTGCATACGAATATGTAGTCTCTGCTCTCAAGAATCCTCATGACTGGGTATGTGGTCTGCTTTCCTGGTCCTTGTGGCCCAGCCCTTGGGCATTTAAATACGAAGATTTCCACGAGGTTGGATCATCTTTAAAGAGAACGAATGGTTCTAATGACAAGAACAGAGTTTCAAAGATCATTTCTCAAGACTAGAGAGAAAAAGATAAATACAAAAAAGAGAAAAAACTTGGAAGACAATTGAGGCCCCTGAGGGTAGGGAGATAGCTTGGTGGTCTAAGTGCCTGCCTGGCAAGCACAAGGACCTAGAATTGATCCCTAGTACTCCATGCAGTGCCAGCCCCATGCTGAGCTGATCACCAAAACCAGACATGATGGTGCACA
>NDGM011013559.1:0-13933 GCA_002564305.1 Octomys mimax | reverse complement strand
CCGTGCCTCTTACACAGCTGTCTGCAGCAGGGTAAGAGCCTGTGTCCAGGGGAGGCCGCTGCCTACTCACGGGGCAGCCTGGTAGGACGGAAGCTCCGACAGAGTGCTCACACCACGCTGCCTTTCGTTCCTTAACTCGTGGGATTTGGGTACTAAAACAGTAGTGTCTATGGGCTGTACCAGTAATGACAAAATCAAAGTGTTACTCTTTGATCCAGAAAGTTTGCTTTTTTAAACTTTAATTAAAATAAAGGTGGCCCAGGAAGTTTAGTGCCTCGAGCTGGCCCACGAGCTGCCAGTGCCTGAGGCCCGGGGACGCTGCTGCCAGCAGATGGGAGCACTCTGGGAGCTGTTGGACATAGTGTCTGGGTCCCCATGGAAGGGAAGCCAGACAGCAGCAGGCCCTGTGACACTATCGATGTTAACATGATTGTATTTTCTCGCGAAGAAGCTTCTAAACAGGGCAACTTCAAGTAATCAATGCCCCAGGAGACGAGCGCACATATGAGGACCTTGATCTCAGCCAAGAATGGCCATTTGTTTAAGACAGAGGAAAAGGCATGACATTTTACACATTAAAATTGATTATTTCATCAATAGGTTAATAGAAAACCAGGCTGCAAGTTCACTTCCTGCCTATACATCCCTGCAGTAATGGGAGCTCAGAGTGTGAAAAATGCAAGGCGTAAAGCAGCAGCGCTGAGGTTTCCTGAGTGAGCTCTTCCAGGGGTGCCCCCAGATTCTGCCTATTTATATGTAAATGTTTTAGAAAGAGGTAGAGAGGAGTGCGACCTGTCCTCAAACTGTGGCGCTACCTCCTTCTGGAACTTGTGAAATCTGAAAACTCCAGAGCCCCAGCGGTTGGCAAGTTAAGCGCATATTTAACTGTGCAAACACTCCGCTGTGCATGCCTGCAGAGCCCAGTAAATCGCCAAAAAATTTGAAAATTGATCAGCCTGGTTTCTTTCACTATTAATACACGGGATTTGTTCTGGGCAGTACCTAAAGGTCCCTTTGCCCATGTGGTGATTCGGAGACAGACCCTGAGGTAGGACCTCACAGATGGTTGGGCCTAGCAGACCAGAAATGCAGAGGCTTCTCCACCCACACAAAATCAAATGCACACGCGTAGGTGGTGAAAGAAACACTCCCGTCACCGGCTGTGGGGGTCACATTTCCTAACAGTGTGTCTGCTGATGTTCCAACTATGAGGTGCTTCTTGGGCTTCCAGTGAGGACAGCTTTTTAGCATTTTAAATCAAAGTAATTAGTTTTTGTTCTTAGGGTTACTATAAAATTTGCATGCTGAGTGGACCATGCTCTGTTTTAGAATTGCATTTGCTCTTTTTGAAGATCGAATTTCTTGCATGTACTCTTTTGTGTTTTGGCCACAAGAAAATCTAAAGTGCATGAAGAAATCCATTGAGATTTGCAGAGCTCAGCACAGACTCCTGGTCATCCCCCTTGGCCATCCCCCCTGGTCATCTCCCCTGTTTATCCCCCCTGGTTATCTCCCCTGGTCATCCCCCCTGGCAATCCCCTCTGGTTAACCCCCTGGTCATCTCCCCTGGTCATCTCCCCTGGCCATCCCCCCAGTCATCCCTCCTGGTCACTTTCTGGCCACCAGAACTTAGTGCAAACACAGATCCTGAACCCAGGGTCTAAACCACAGTTCTCAAGGTTGAGAATTTGTGCAGTACCCCTGTAGCAGGCAGGAAGAGTGAAACCATCCTGAGTCAGGACTGTGGTAGAGTTGGACAGCGGCCCGTCGGCCGGGGCATGATGTGTGAGGACAGAGGGCCCGCGGCTGCCATTTTCTGAGCATCCCCAGCCCTGTGACATGTATGGCCATGACCCCAGATGACATCCATGTGTCCCTTACATTCGACAAGTGGTGACCCAGACAGAGCCCCACGGACTCTCCGACTAGTGTCACTTCTAGTGCAGAGGATGTGCAGAGACACAGGTGGCCCTGTGGCACCCTCCTGCAGGGATGTGAGCGTCCATCCTGCTGCTGAGCCTGTCCACGCGTGCAGCCCTGCGGTGTGCGCAGCAGCCCAGCTGCTCTGTCCAGTGCCTCCTGAAGGCTGAAAGAAGTCTTCAGGTTGGCCTTTTCCAGCCCATAGTGTTGGCACCCCTGGGCTCATGGTTGGGAGGGTAGAGGCCAGGCAGGGTGAAAAATGTGTCCCTGGAGTTTGGGGGGCCTGTGTCACCCCAGCAGGTCATTGCTGTCGGCCTGAGGGACCAGCTCCTAGGGAACCTGTGAGAGCATTTGGTCTTCAGGCCCTAGGAGCTTGCTTCATAGCCTGCCACATAGTTAATGGCCTCCAGGGCTCGGGAGGTAGCTCAGCAGCACAGTGCTGCCTGGCAAGTGTGAGGTCCTGAGTTCGATTCCCAGTACCAGCCCCCCCCCCCAAAAAAAGAAAGAAAAACAAAGGCCTTCACCTCCGTCCTAGAGTTGGCCTGGTGAAATCCACTTCCTTTTTCAACATCTCTCAGTTTTAAAGACCACCTTCTGCAATATGTAGGCGCCAACGGCTAATCAACAGCCTCTCTTGATTTGACACGCTCCTGATACTCTGCCACATGCAAGAGCGCGAGGCTGCTAGGTCCTCTCCAAGGAGGCCACAGCCCCCCAGGAAAGGGCCGGGGTGCACCCTGCTAGTGGCCAACATTTGAAAGGGGGTGCACACACTTCTTTGCCTGGGCATATTTTTAATTTGGTGCATCCTTGGGGCACCGCTGCCTGGCTGAGCCCCTGTGCGTGGGCGCCAGGAGTGGCAGGCCGGGCCAGGAGGCCCTAGGCTCCCCCCAGCCTGGCGCGCACCTGCGGCTCGGAGACGACATCATGTGCTACTTTGACCTTTCTTTTCTCCCCTTTTTCATTTGTTTTCTTCTTCCTTTTTGTTTTCTCTCTTCTCCCCCTCTCCTCTCTCTGCTGTCGGGATGCAGCCAAACGCAAAGCGTGGAAACTAAACCGTGTTGGTAGCCTGCGAAATATATACAGCAGCAGCAGCACCAACACCGAAGGTAACCGCGCCCCTCCGCGCCTCCCCTCGCGCCCAGCCGCGGCCACGCGCCCGCCCGGCCGCATGCTTCCGTGTTGTGTTTGCAGACTCATTCCTGCGGTCTTCTCCATCTTTTTGTTTGTGTGTTTTATTTTGCCATTCATGTTCCTTTCAGCTTACTTAAAATTTGACCTTTCCTTCAGTCTAGAGTAGTGATGTTTAAATTACTTCAGAAACCTATTTTCTCCTCTTTTTTCTTTTCCTTTATACATGTGGGCACTCAATGTAATATTTCCCAAGTTATTACAGTTTTTAAAAGTGTTAGTATCAGGTGTAATGATCTGTAGCCAAATACAATAGTGTGCCGTGACATTTAAGTAACAGTCTTAATTTGTTTTGCGGAAGCGTTCTCCATAATGCTTGCCGCGGCTCTAATCCAGAGGCAGGCAGGCCTGGACCATTTGCATGGGCTGCTATTGCTTGTAAATTCAGTATATTGTTGTGTTTCTAAAGGTCGCCCGGTGCCAAAGTTCACAAATTGACTCGGGTTGCTTTTTTCACTGAAGACAGCCGTCATTGCTCCTGTATAATAGCAGATTGAATTTTTCCCCCACCTTCATTTGAACAACACAATTATAAATTGCCTTTTTTTTATGATTACAAATGTCAAGGGTTAGAATTATTTTGATGCCAGGCAAGGGAAAATCCAGCCCCACCAACCCGAGCACACGGAAGGGAGGCTGGTGTAGAATATGTACGATGCAAAACAGGTTACAATCCAGCGAGCTTGGGATAATGGGGGAAATTTCTTTTCACTTAAGTGCAAGCCAAATGGGTCAAGTAATCGTGAGCTCGTGCCCTAACACTAATTGACTTATTTGGGATGATTATAACTGTAATATTTTTCTTAATGTCACTGTTTTCTGGGCTGTTGATTTTAGCGATTGCCAAGCAGTGGCATTAAATCTCTTGTAAATTTTAAATTGCACACTATTTCTGTAAACAAGTCCCTTCTTCACATCCCGGTCATTAACCTTTGCTGATTTATAACACCATCCTCTTTCTTCTTCCTTTCACAATTACTCCTGTCTCGCTGCTGAAAACCCTGCTCTCAGCCAGAACAAAAAATGAATTTGGAAAACAACTACATTTGCACGATGGCTTGTTAAAGAGCCATTTTTTAATCACAATTTTTATTGTTGTTGTTCCTCGAGGGAAAATTGTCTGTTAAGGTACCAGTGGAGCTTGGCCCATTGGTGTCTTTTTTTTTCAGCATTAAAAAAAAAAAAAAAAAGAACAAGCAAGAAAAAAATTGGACTCAAGAAGCAGTCCCGTTTGGAATTGTCTTGCTGCTTCCGGGGGTGCCAGTGCCCTCCCTTGCAGCCCACCCAGGAGCACATCGCTTCTCGTCCCTATGTCCTTATCCAACTCGTGTTTCTTTTGTATGCATGTGGGCTTGTCACTGCCAATGTGTTCATTGACTTCTAGCCTTAAAAAACAAAGTTGTGAGGTCTGATTTTAAATGCCATTGAATACCGAACCAGGAACAGTGACGCGACCTAGGCTTGGCCCCTTGGGCTGAGGGTGGAAAGCCCTCACCTGAGACCTGCAGGGCCTTCCAGGTGAGAATGCACCCAGGGCCACAACTCGCAGGAGCGCCAGCCCCCCGGCATACCCGACCAGGTAACTTGCAACACCGCCCGCCATGGCTCAGCTGGCTGAGTGGCCACTGGCAGCTTTGCCAGCCTCAGGCTCCTTGGCGGCAGCAGTCGTGGGGATTCCCAAGTAAATAACCACGTAGCCGAGTCCCCACCCACGTTCTTCCATTTTCTTCTGTCATCATAAGCTTCTGTCCTGTGTTCGGTTATGTTTGTGAGTTTACAATCAAGCAACATGATCGTTTTTCATTGTACCTTGGGTGTCTTGTAAGGTTAATATCTGTGTGCATACAATCTCATTTCATAAGCTTTAATAGTAGTTCTGCAAGTCATATAACTACATACAGTATCAAAATGCCTTTCTGACTTCCAGCATCACGATGTAAGATGCCATGACATAGGCCCTGTCTATGAAAGGGTCCTCTAGGAGCATTCATTTGCTGAGCATTCAGGTTTGTGTTTGAGCCTAAGGTCCAGAGGGGATGCTGAATGCACCCATGCTGAAAGATAGTATTTTTTTAAATACTCCACTTGAGTAATTTATTCAAGGGCATCCAATAAACACCATCCAAATCAGGTTGGCACCAGAGTTAAGTTCCCTAGAAATCATTAGAAGTCCAGGTTCAGGAATAAGGGGGTGAGAAAGGCAGCCATAGGAGCTAGAGTGTGACTCAGATGGTGCCCAGCCCTCCAGGGGACACAGCGTCCTGAGAGACAGGGCCACAGACTCTCTGAAGCCCCTGTTCTCTGTCCACTGGGCTCTACCGCAGTCCTGACTCAGCACAGCTAACTCCTCCTGCCTGCTGCAGAGGTAGAGCACAAATTGTGTATCATCTCATTTTCAGCCTTCACAGGTATGTCCCCCCAGGTAGGTACTGCCACAAACAGGAACTCAAAGCCCCATAAGTGCACTGGTTTTCTGCTGGGCTCACTAGCAGGACCCGGGAACAGGGCTGCATCCAGGGTCTTTGGGTCGTCTTGGGCCCTCCAACGGACTAATGTGATTAGGAAAGTACACGTGAAGGTTAGAAAACAATCCAGATTGAAGCCTACTCTGTAGTCTCCCAAACCCATGGCTTCACATCTTCATTGACTTTTGAGACTTGAACTCTCTCTCAAGGGGGTGCAAGTTACTTTCCCTCGGTGGGGTGGGCTGTGGTGTTGGCACTCAGAAGCCAGCGATGGGGACGGAGGTGTATTCGTGATACAATTCTCACTTAGGCTGCCTCTCCACCCAGGAAGAACAAGGACCTACGCATCAGGTGCTGGGCTACTAGACCTGACAGTGTTGGCTCTATGGTAAATTTCTTTCTGAACAAGCACCAAGAGAACCGTGTGGCAGTGGGGAAAGGCGGTGCAGAAGAAAAGCCCCGGGCAGCCTCCCAGGCCACGTGGGCATCTTCGGTCTAGGGCAGGGTGGTATGGGGAGGACCCATCCTCCCCTGAGCAGCCAGAAGTAGGTGGACACCAGCTGCTGGGGTGGAATGGATGGGTGATAGGCCCTGGGAGCAGGCCTCCAGGCCCTCCCCACACACAGCTGCCCTGCCTCTCACAGACTGTGAACACCATCAAGGCCCTGGAGAACCAGCCAGGCTCAGTGTTGACCTGATGCCCCCCTTGCCCTGTTGTATCAGAAAAGCACCGTCCCTCCGAATTCCCCCTTGCCCCGGGTGTGGCCTTGGGGAGCCCCTGCTCTGCGCTCTCTCCACATAACATGTTCCCTCCCACAAAGCAGGCAGCTCTGGGAGACACCCAGCAGCCCCCAGTGGGGTCAGGCAGGTCTCCTTTTGGAGGCTGTCATGCCACAGATTGAACTGCAAGCCTCAGGTCTGCTTCTGAGCCCCACCCACCTCTTCCGTGGAGCAGCTGAGGTCATAGCTGCCCTGAGCAAGGCTCAGAAGGCCTGTCCTGCCTGTGCCTTCGATTCCTGGTCACTGCCCTGAACTTCTCAGAGCTCAGGCCCACCATACACACACACACACACACACACACACACACACACACACACACACACACAGAGCCTGGTGTCTGAGAAACCTGCCGAGGCTAAGCAGTCTCCACAGATGCCCACTCCCTGAGAGGGTCCACATCCCCTGGGCTGGTCCCAGAGCACATGCAGGGGAGGATGCGTTTACTCACTGCCCGCACAGCATGCTGGGAGATGAGGAAGATGAGTTCCAAAATAGGCCCTGCTCTGGGGATTTGGTGGAGTGCAGAACTGCCTTTGATCCTGGGGTCAGAAAAGGTGTCACATCTGTGGGCGTATTAGACAAAGTACCAGACACCCACACTGTAAAGGAGAGGTTTACTGGGCTCACGGTTCTAGAGAATTCGGTCCATGGCCAACACGGGAGCAGCAGAGTGAAGCAGAGCTGCCTACTTCCTGACGGCCCAGGAGCAGAGCAGGGAGCAGTGCCAGGGTGGAAGGGGCTGGGGACCAACGTGCACCCTGAGGCCAGGGCCCCAGCCCTCCAGCCACAGCGAGGGGGGGCTTCACTAAGGCCCCAGGCAGCACCCAGCCCAATCAAGTTGGCATCAAGCTGAACAGTCACAGGGAGCCTGATAGGAGTCAGGCCACCGCAGCACCTGCAGGAAGCAGTTCCCAGCATCCTGTCCTGAATCTGTCCAGTGCTTCGAGAGAAATCATAGCCCCCACATCGTATAAGAAGAAATGGCAGGGGGCTGCAGATTGATGTGCCCGCAAGGAGATTGGCCTGGCGTGATCAGAAGTCTGGACCTGGGCTACTCGGTAAAGAGTGGGGAGCAGCAGACACAGAGGGGAGCAAGAGGAGGGAAGCTCCCCCACCCCGCTACCTTAGCCTGTAGAGCCGCGGCCCCTGCCCCTGTGGGGCTCACTTCTCCCTGCGCTTGGGTGCCTCAGGCAGCCCCTGAGAAGTGCAGACTGCGTCCTTTTTCTGAGGGGATCCCTGTGTACCTGAATGCAGCCCCCAGCCGCTCGCCCTTCAGCCATTCCCATCGGCCCGGCCCACGGCCACCCCCAGGAGCTGCCGTCCTGCACTGAGGCACCCGTGACCTGCAGACTCCAACAGGTTCCCTGCACACTGCGTCACTGTCGATGCTCCAAGTCCCACTTTCTCCCTGTTGGTAAGAGCTGGTGGCCAGTGGCTTCTGTGCAAGCTCCCGAGCCAGGAGGTCTTGCTTGGGTCCCACATCCGCACTTTCTAGCTCTAACCTTGGGCCACTAGCGTGCCCCTGTGTGCCTCAGCGTCCCTGCTTGTGCACAGGGGTGACGGTGCCTGCTCCACGGGGTTGGGATTGGGATAAGCAGGGACATCTTGATACATCTGGAAACGTACAGAGCCCACAGGGAGCTCCCAGCAGCACCCACCCCTCCAGCCCCTGCCTGAAGTCACAGTGCCCATACTGCGCACCCCCAAACTTGCTCTTCTTCAAAGAAAATTCAAAGAAGTGCAGCCACTGAGTGCAGATGTAACACTCAGGCTTGTGCTTCCCTGACCCAGTCCTCCCCAGCTGTACCTGGTCATCTTCCAAGAGTCATCACTCATAAGACACGGGAAAAGCTGCAGCTTTGGCGTCAGGTTTGCCTGGCTGTGGCTCACTCTGCTGCTTCCCAGGAAGTTCAGGTGCTCCAGCATCTGCTTTCCTCACCGGCCTCTCTCCAGCATGGAGACTGTTGGAGCTGGCGGGAAGTCACGGAGGAGGGAGGAGAGGTGGGGCAGCGCATCCCATGGGGCCGAGCACCGGAGAGGCTGGCAGCACTGGTCACTGATGAGTTGTGATAGGAGATGACCAGAACTGACCAGCTGGATGAACTCAAGGCGTCCTCAAGAACTCCCAGGACTATTTCACAGCCTGATGGCATCGGCCAGAGCAAGCACTTGTGGGTGGTGGCGGGCACTGATGTAGGTACGTTCTGATCCATGAAACCCTCATGAGGGAGCCAGCTCTGGAATTGAGTCTCAGCTAGAAGCAAGAGTGGATTTTTAGCCCCCGGCTTTTGGGGACTGGTGATGTTGAGAATCACCTGGCTTGAGTGCCCTCAGGAAGGACCTGTGGGCCCCATGGGTCCCCTGATGCCCACAAGGAGCCACGTTGGCCAGCCTGCAGAGGGAAGGGGTGCTGGCAGAGAGTCAGCCCTGCTCAACACTGGGAAAGTAACTGCGCATGCTTCTCAGTGTTTTTTCATCTAGACCAGGACCGGGATCCAAATCTTTTCTGGGAGCCCAGACGCACCCCAGCCCAGAGTCCTTTGCACCCCAACGTGTTGCTGCTGCTTTGAGAATGAGTGCTCCCTCGAGACCCTTGCAGTAGGTTCTGTCCTTGCTTTCAGCACTGTGTGGCAGCTGTAGGACCCCAAAGCCAAAGCTTCAGGCTGCCCTTCAGCTCTTCACGAAGTGCTTGGAAAATAAAGCCCTCACCAGGGAGCTTACAGAACCTGCCTGTGCCGAGACGAGACAGTGAGCACTTCCTAGCTGCCTGCCTTCCCTCCAGGGATTCGCGTCTCGCAGACTTAATTATGGCCTTCTTCTAAATTAAGCCACAGCACGACACCTCGCTTAGACTCTGTTGGCCAAGGAAAGGTATCCACCAAATGCAGAGCTTCCAGAGTTGTTAGCCCAACAGCACAAACAATGATCTTTCTGATTAAAATTAATAACTTCTCAGGGCTGGGGATATAACTCGGCAGCATAACCACCTTTCTGGCAAGCTGAAGGTCCTGAGTTCGATCCCGGTATTGAGGGAAAGAAAAACACCTTGAGGAAGTATTATAAGGACTTTCCCGCAAAGGTCTTAGCTCTGTGCGACCCTAGACTTTCTTTCACATGGATTTTGTCCTGTGAAGGAATTAAAATTTGATTTTGTTTAAAAAAAAAAAATTGTGTGGTACTACAGGTTGAACTTACTTTTATTTGTTCAAACTTGGAATCTTCCTGTCTCAACCTACGTGCTGGGATTACTGGCACAACCACTATGCCCAGCAGTGTTTTTTATTTCATGGATTTGAGTTGAGATTGTAATCGTGTGTGGTTTTCATCATAATTGGGGAAAATGTCTAAAGCACATACCTGTTTAATGTGTGCTTTTAAAGCAGAAACATGAAAGTATTTTACAAAATATGTAACTCAGAAGCAGCATAAAAGCCAGGGGCTGTGTGTGTGACTCGGCCACACAGGGTGACAGGAGACCCAGACCCGGGTACCGAGGACCACAACGCAGCCGGCACCTTCCGCCTGCCTTCCCAGCTCACAGCAGCATGGTAGCTGCACAGAGCCCTGTGTGATGGGGGCCCTGCAGCTGGGCTGCGCTCGGGAGCACAGTGGAGGAGGTGGCTTAGCAGAGGAGGACGGCTGGTGCATCTTCATTGTCCCCGGCCCAGCCTAGTGCCTGTCTTGAAGACAAGGCTGGGCTCAAGGGGATGGCATGGCCACTCATGGCCCAGGAGGCAGGAAAGGGCCCCCCATATGGGAGCCCTGCTTCAGGGAGAGGTGGGGAGAATCCCTTTGCTAGCACTGCTTAATGAACTTTTTAAAAAATGCTTGGCCACAGGTAGAGCGAGTATCCGTGTATTGATCCAGGCTTTGCATCCCCCAGACATAAGTTCCCCTTCTCCTGGGCCCGAAGTCATATGGACAGGGCTATCCTTTGCCCCATGGACCTTGGCCGTTTCATGGCCATCCCATCCTTGGTGAGGCACCTCCAGAGGTCTTGGGCCTGGCAGGCCCGAGCCCCATTTTGGCCCCGTCTGACTTGGATGCATGCGTCCTCCCCATGGGGCAGTGTTATCTCTGCCAGCTCTGGAGCACACTTCCGCCACTTATTTGTCATTAAAGGTGTCATGAAGGATGCTTAGGCTTGGTGGCGGGACCCGGCTGGGCCCCTGGTTGAGTTCTGTGCTTCAGGGGCACTGGAGACTCGCCTGTCCCTGCAGGACGCCGGCTCTCATCTAGCGTGCTATGCCCAGGGGACCGGTGCGTGCAGGGGTGGCACAGGCACCATGACACACATGAGCAGGCTCCAGGTGACCTTGGCCAAAGCCCCAGCAGCCACCCTCTTCCTAGACTCCTCCCTGAGACACTCACAGGCCCGTTTCCAACCATTGCCCAGCCGCTCGCCTGCTCCCCTGTGCTCCTCCTGGGCTGCACCCCTGGCAGAAAGGACCCCAACATGGAAGACCGTTTTCTACTGCTTCAGCCCTTTAACCCTTTGCCTGCTAGGATTTCACAAAAATAATTGATGACTGATTGGCCCATTAACCTTTAAGGAAAAAAAAAAGTTTGACAACCCGACTTGTGTAATGAGGAGGGATTCCTCGTGAAATCAGTCTGATGGCGGAGAGGCCTGCCCCTAAGGAGGCAGAATTAGCCCCCTGGGGCCTCGTCTGCATAGAAACTGGACGCAATTAGTGTAATATCTGGTGTTATTAATGTCGTTGGGAATAATTGGGCAGGTTGGTTTCGACAGGTTCATGGTGCTAAAATACTATTACAGTGGGCCTTTCCACAGCCAACTGTTAAACACAGAAAATTGTTCGAGTCCCTGTGAGCCCAATCACAAGCCATTATCTAACAGCCAAGCTCCAGAATGTCGCACTGAGGAGCACCCACCCAGGGGCACTTGGGGCTGGGACTGGTGGCCTTTTGGCTTGTCACAGTGGGGTTGCCTTTGGCTGTTTCTGTGTGTGTCTCAAACCAAGAGCACACTTCTCGTGCGAAGGCCATCAGGGTTGCCTACCATCCGAGTTCCATTTTTACAGTGACTTAAATAAGAGCCACTGCAGTCGTCACTAGTGCTAGGTTTGGATCGGTGAAATGACACCGCTTGCAGCCAGACATAGGACCCAGCGTCCTCCCAGGTGAAGCTCTCGTTCCTCACAGGGTCCAAGAGGGTCACAGTGACATGATGCTCAGCCCTGTCTCCTGACCGATCAGCCTCGTGTTGCCATTTGTGGCAGCTGTTGTTTTTTATGTAGTTGCTGATAGTGCAGGCATCATCCCAGTGTCACTTCCCAACATGATGCAGGCCTTCTGGGAGCTGAGTCAAGCTGTGTCGCCTGACAAGACTTTTCTGAACATTAGGAGAAATGTGGGTCCAGAGTTCTGTGCACTGCTTATTTGGTGAGCAAATAGCCACTGTCATGCTATGGGAATGTGACATGGACCGAACCAATGATCCCTCGGCCGCAGACTAGTAAGATGAGCAGAGCATCCCCTGGGTGGTGCCTGCCAGCGTGGATCTTTCTCTGTTGACTTAGTTAGGACTGGCTTTGCCTCATACCCCCTACCTGGCTCCATTGGAGCATCACACAGCGATTGCCCCGGGACACAGAGGACCAGCCATCCTGCCCTTGTGGTCTAGTCACTGGCCAGGAAGCCAGGGACTGTGAAGGTGGCCACGCCGAGTACCCTGCTCTGACCACAGCACCTGTGTGCCACCTCCTAGAAGCCAGGATGACCCCAGAGAAGGCGGGTTCTGACTGCCATTGATGCCCCTGCGGTCTCCAGCCTATACGATCAGGCCACTTGACACGAGTTCCAAAGAAATAGCATACCAGGAACAAGCTGGCCAGGGACTTCTGGGGAAGCTGGTTTTTAAATAGCCAGCATCTTCTACTCCCGGCATCCAGAGTCAGGAAGAGCAGCCAGCAGAGCCGTGTGGAGGCCCTCCCAGCCCCACTGGCCACCTTGAGGGCGCTTCTTGTGGTGTCTATTTTTTTTTTTTTAATGGAGAAAGAACACTGTAGCCCCTTCTGATTGGAAAGTAATCAGAAGAAATAATGCCTTCAGAGCACTGCTGCTGTCATGCCCAGCCCAGTGGTACCGCCGCTCCCTGCTTTCGCTGTTCCAGGGCACATATCCTCACAAGGAGATAGGTTCCCCCTTTGTAGAAATCATATGCAGAGGGGCTGAACATGCAGTTGCTTTGTGATTCTTGTTTTCTAGGTCTTGCAAGGCAGAGAAGAGCCACAGGGCCAATATTTTACAGTTCTGAAACACCAAACTGTGGGTAAATTGCATTTGACCCTCCCTCTAAAAAATAAAGACCATCTTCTGGAAGACAGAAGAGTTGGGAATCACTGGGTCCCCTCATGGACACAGGAGCAGGTGTGGCTCTCCAGATGTTGCTGGGTCCCCAGGGACAGCACAGAGAGGTGCTGTCCTATCTCTGCAGGGCTGGTGTCTTAGTTACTTTTCACCCTGCTGAGGCAAAATCCAGAGAGGCAGGTGTTTAGCTCACATTTCTTAGAGTGTCAGTCCATAATCAGCTGGCTGCAAGGCAGGTTGACATGGCGCAGGGGCAACACGAGAGAAAGAAGCCTCTTTCCAGCCTTTGTGTTATTAGATCAGGTCAACCCAACTTAGGGTGGGGACATTCCAAGTAGTGGGCTAGCAGTCACCCACTCTTAATTCCAGCATCACACTACAAATCAGTCCCACAATCTAGATTCAGCCACCTCTGGGAGAACTCCATGACCGCATGAGGCTTTGGTGGGGGTCGTCTAGCCATAGACTGACAGCTGGGTTAAGCCATTCCATTAAAGTCCCCATAGAGCTGCTCAGTATTTTATTCCCCCATGACCGTAGAGCCTTTGTGTCTCCACATAATCCGCACCTGCCCCACGCACGCACACATGGACACACACAGGGATCACGGTTACCGCTGCCTTGTTGCATGGCGTGCTACACCCCAGGGGTGTGTGTGGCAGCTGCTGGATTGCGTGTCCTCACATGGGTCTGCATTATTTCTCTAAATTTTGGTTTTTCGATCATCCCAGGATTGCCCCTCAAAAAGCAAGTGGTTCCGGATCAGTTCATCTCAGGCTTGCATAGTTGGGTCTGATCTGGGGTATGAAGTGTAGCCGCACGCTGTAGGGTCCCGAGGCCTGGGACTTGCTGACCTTGCCCCATGCGCTGGTGACCTTCAGTGGGGCCGGAGGGTTCCGGCGCCCGTTGGCCCTGTCCTCCATGGAGACTTTTTGCCATCTCCCTGTCCCCGGGAGTCTCCTAAGGAGTGTTTCACATTTTGGAGTTTGCTGGGCATGGGAATACTGCATAGACCTCTGTGGTTGAGCGTCTGAGATGCCCTGAAATCCGTGTGGTTTAGATTTTAGAGCATTTCAGGCTTTGGGTGTTTGGATTAGGACTGGTCGACCTCTCACTGGCCACAGTGGTCCATCTGTGGAGCCTCTGTGATATCTTCTATCCTGGGTGACTCCTGGGCCCCAGGCAGGCACAGACTGAACCAGAAACTAGGTGTCCCTGGCTGCCTGCTGCCCAGGAGCGAAGGC
>NDGM011013544.1:0-11411 GCA_002564305.1 Octomys mimax | reverse complement strand
TCTTCGAACTCTCAGCAGATATCCTGGTATCCTGCCGAGCATAATCTATTTCTTAGGGCTGTGTCCTTCAGCATTGTAAATGGATAGTTTTGCTACTGCATTGCTTTATCTTTTACAAACCTATTAATTTTCAGTTTGCTTTTTACTCAACAAGTATATTTGTGTGTATTTTACTGTTAAATAGCTCTTTAAATTGCTATCAAGGGGTAAATATGCATATTAGTTAACAGCTTTGACTCTGAAATAAGAGACCTTAGTTTGCACTCTGACTCCATCACTGGCCATCTGTGTAACCGTATGAAAGTTAAATATTAACATTGGTGAAATTCAAGTTTTAATTATAGTAGTTAGCAAATTATATGGTCTATGGGCCAGGCCTAGCTGCTGCCTGGTTTTGCAAAAATTTTTTTTTATTGAAATACAGCCATAATTATTCTTTTCCATATTGTCTTTTACATTCCAACAGCAGACTTAAGTCATTTTGACAGACAGAGGCCTCACATGGCCTGTGATGTCTGAGATGTTTATTGCTAACCTGTACACAAGAAGTTTGCTGGCCGTTGTTTCAATGTGTTTCTTTGAGAATTATCTTAGGAATTATATGAAATAATTCATGTAAAGCACTTAGTAGAAGATCTATCATTTAGCAAGCAATATATACATTTTTTTTCCAAAATAATTATTTTTAGCTTTAAAAAAATCCAGTTGACTCCAGAAAGATACTCCATTACTTTTTTAAATTTCCGCATATCCTTGGGGTCAAGGCATCCAAACTTGAGAACTCTATATTTAAGGACTGTGGTCTACTTCTGTGACGCTTGTCCCTTTTTACATTAGTAACATTCCTTGATGTTGGAAGTTCAGTTATTCCCACTAATGATATAGATATCATAAATTATATATGTAAAAGTTTTTGACTGTATTATAGAAATATGGGTGGATTGTTAAATTAATCATTGCAGAACTCTTTGAAAATCTAGGCAGCAATGTGAAAATGCAAAATTTATAAGTGGAACAAACAAAAAGAAGCTGATGATTCCTTAAGGATACTGATGTTGTTATGGTTTCTTCCTTTTGTTGTCCTCACTAGAGATTTATATAACATTTGGGGAAATTTTCAATATTTCATCATAAGCATTCTTATTTCAATGTAGGCTATACATACAGGACAATTTGAACCTACTTTAAGTAGAGGATGGACATAGTGTTTTTATTTTTTAATTGGGGTATATGTTTGCATGCATGCCCATGTGCATTAAAACTTCTAATAAAAAGAAAACAACTTCATGCATTAATAAGAATATATGTTTAGTGATTTTACTTTTTTGGTAGCAAATATTTTGTAAAGAAGTTCTTCAATAGGGCTTTTAAACTTTGAAGAAAGTGGATGAAAATAATGTTTTATTTGAGTGTTTTAACTTAACTATTTATTTCATTGCCTTAATAACATTGATTAAATAAAGCCTACATCAGACTAATTACAAGGTCATGCTTATAGTTTATCCAATATCATAATCATTATATATGTTTAATTTATTCCAGTGAAGCAGAGCCTGCCTGTTTTTAATCTCCATTTCTTATATTAATAACACTAAAATGGCGTTTTCAACTACTATTTACTAATTTTTTGAAGATTTTATCTTAAGAGAATAACTGCTATATTTTTAGATGTTTGTGCAATTTCTTCATAAATTGTTTAGTTTAGATCAATTGTGTTAAAAATGATAAAAAATATTGTATAGGAAACAGTTCCTACCACAAAAACTTTTATACTTAGTTTAGAAGACAGACCTTACGTAGGTGAACCATTCTCTGCCCTCTTGTCTTACAGTTGGCATTGATGTATACAGTAGGTAAGGAGGATGGTACGAACTTTATGCTAGGCTTTTAGTTAGGGGGTAATTTGGATGGGAAGAGAATGACAAATAATTTCTAGATTTTACATTGAGGGAATCATTATTTTTGGGTTTGTTTTTGAACATGGGCTTTGTCTTTTCCAGATAATTTATAATTCTGTTTTTATTTAAACTGTACTTGATATGATAAAGTTTCAGATGGACTTGTGTAAGTATATGGCGAAATGATTTACATTACTTATCTCTATCTTGAAATTCAGAGATTCTGATTTTGAAGTCATCTTTCAGTCCAGATTTAAATTCATTAAAGTATGTAAGGTTAGATGGAAAACAAATACCTTTCTGTTGTTTCCACATATTGTCAAACTAAGGCTCAGATTAGGCATTCTTACAATTTTTGCAAAATTGGTTAGGATATATTTCTACTCCTTAGTTAATTCTATTTACGTGTTGGGACTATTTCATTTTTATTAAGTATGTCATAATTTTCTTGTACAATGCAATGAACCAAGCACCTGACATCTTTATTTTTACAAAATCATATTTAACTATTTATGTTTACTGGATTATAGTTTTGTGCTTTAAAAGCTTTTACTTTTGCTTTTTTTCAAACAAAAAAGAAAGAAGAACTAACAAGAGAGAAAAGGGGGCGAGGAGAAAAGGTTAGGAAAGGAAAAAGAAATAGAATATAGAATTTGAGATCATGTGGAGTACTAGTTTAGGGATGGAAAATCAAACAACACAGGAATGAAAGGAATGTCACCTAAGAGCATAGTCTTAAGGTGTATATATTTACCTGGAAATACCGCAAGTTTATTGGACACACATGTGTAAATATCACATTGTCTCACTGGTGTGAGAAACTGAAAGAGTAAATAAGGACCAAAATTTATAGTAGATATTGTGAGATAGGAAGAAATTCTTCAGAAAGAAAGAAGAAATAGAGAAGGGACGGAAGGAAGGGAAAAGAAAAAAATGATAAAATGGAAACAAAGTTCTGTAAATAAGGAGAAGTAGTGTTGAAGGGAGGGGAGGAGAGGGTATGGGGGAAAAGTTATAGTATGTACATTTACAGATTCCTTGTGATGAGTATGATCATTATGTATACCTAAACTGTACCAAAACAATAAAACGGTAAAGTTGTGTTCTGAGAAGAACAAAGAAGGAGGAGGAGGAAGAGGAAGAGGAAGAAAAGGAGGAGTAAGAGAAGAAGGATGAAGAAGAAAAGGAAGAGGAGGAGAAGAAGAAAAAGGAGAAGAAAGGAATGAACTCTCAGGACAAAGATAGGATCTGAGTTGAAGTTGGCAAAAATTAGGGCCTGATTTATCCAAGAAAACAAATGAAACGAAACTTGATAGGGAAAGAGCTGTGTTGTGCAATCAGAATTTCCCAGAGGGGTATGCTATTAGAAAATAATAATAATAATAATAATAATCCAAATGAATTCTCTTTAAAGAGAAAAATGTTTGGAAAAATATAATTAAAATAGCAATATGGGAAGGATTAGTTATTGAAAATTAGCACTTACAGAAAATGTTCATCTTTGCTAATTTTGTTTTCTTGCCTCACCTGTTTCTTTAATAGTGTTATGGTTTGTTTCTCCCCACATTTATATGTTGACATTTTATCCTCTAGTATGATGTTATTAGGTTGTGGGCACTTTAAAAGGATTTGACCCTTGTGAATGGGATTGGGACTTTTAAGACAGAACCTAAGAACTCTCTCTCTCTTTCCATTTTGAGAAAGTACAGTAACAAGTCTACAGTCACACCAAAGGAAATCCTCACGGGAAACCAAACAGTGTTAACCTTAATCTCAGGTTTTTGTCTTCCAGAATTCTAAGAAATAACTTTTTTTGCTTGTAAATAACCCAGACTAAGATAATTTGTTATACCATCATGAATTAAGAAACATGGCTCACTTAATAAATGTCTTTGTATAAAATCTGATTGTGTTGAACATGTTAGAGACTATTTTTTTCCTAAGGTCCATACTGGAGGACTTAGAGTACTTAGTAAAATATGTTTCTGTCTTATCTGTATGAAAGCTTTTCCAAATGAGCTAATGATTTCCATTATATTTGAATGGGTGATATATTGTCAACTATGTCTTATGTCTTATCACATCACCCTTCATGTTACTTGCTTAGAAAGGTTCACCCCAGCAGGATAGATGAATGGACTCTCTCAATACAATCTCATACCACATTTTTTCTTTATATTGTTAATCACTGTTGTAACTTAATGTCTTGTTTTAATAGCTGTAAAATATCTTTTCCTCTTATTATAGACTCTGACCAAATCACCCAGCTAGCATTTGCCTGTCTTTGGGAATTACATGTTGAATGCACAGATAAATAAATACCATACCACTGCAGGAAAATGTAAATGTTGAGTTTAAACAAGTATTATTTTGCTTTTCTATGAAGCCAAAACATGCTTGGTTTTGTTAAAACTTATTAGAATATAAAAGTGCTACTATTAAAACCTATTAGTAGCAATCTTATTTGAAAAAATCTTTAAAACTTGTTATTTAAAGAAATTTTTCCAAATTGATCTCTTGAATCTCAAATGCTGCTAATAACATTATTCCATTTACTCCCTATTCAGGAGTGTGTAAAATTGGTCTTCTACTTATAGTATGGGAAAACATAGTCTAGAAAATTTAAGTAACTTACCCAAATTAATATAATTAACATGACTAGTAATGTTATGAATATATGGGATATACAGTTTTTTAAAAAGCTGATTTGATTGGGAAATTTCTGAGAACAAGGAATACTGTGCTTATGGTGCTGCTAAGTGTGATAGCATAAATGTATATTTAAGTGATGTGGCTTTGAATTCAAAAGGTTGAGTCCTACCTATACCTTCCTGCAGCTTGGATGACTCTGAGCACTTCCGTGTTTGTTCGTGTCATTTACCCAACTGTAACGCATAACCGTGGGATGAGACTATACCGTATTTGAAGTTAGCTACTAGACAATGGTTTGTAATGTCTTTCTTCTTTCCTATATAATGAAACATAAGGTCAGATTCTCCTCTACTCATTTAATCCAGTAAAATCTAGTTCCTTTTGCTTATGGGAATGAACATATACATATAGTAGAAAACTTTGGTTATCAAGATTTGTGCAGATTCAAGCATCACTGCAGAAGTGTTCGTTGAAGTTTAAATGTGATCAGCAACACACTCTCGCACTACATTAATGTTCTATCACTGAGACCCTGCTGAAAAAGAGTGCCTCATGAATTGGTTACCTGGCATTCAATTCACACTATTCAGCCATGCATGTGCTCAAAGTCCTCTGTATTGAATCGATTGTATTGATGCAAGAGAGGCCAGTAACTGTTCACACTGGTGGCTCACCTTGACATCATTCACATGGTCCTGCCTCTTCAAGCATATGGAGTGCAGTGTTTGTGGGGTCGGGGAAGCTTCCATCAAAATTTAAAGGAAGTCCTGGGAAGGCAGGCAACTCATTCCTGAGAGATGGCTGCAAATGCTGTGAAAGTAAATCAGAAGGTACAGAGGGGACTCCAGGAAGTTAGAAATGCCAGAAACATGGATCATCTACTGAGCAAAGCCACAGACAGTAATAATTTTGGGTGACATTTTATATTGAAACTATGATGTGTATATAGCTAGCTGGCAGTGATTTATTCTGAAGAACAATGTGATTTGTTCTTGAGAACATTGGCTTATTTACATGTTTAAAAATTTCATATAACATCTCATCTGCATTTCATTAAAAAAGATAAATTTACATAATCATAAAAGTTTTGCTTGGCTTTATGCTTTCAAGACCACAAACTACTCGACTGTTTTGGTTTTCTGTTTTGAAAAAGATTACTTTGAAGTTTTTCCAAATTTTAAAATTATGTTTCATTAGCATTAATTCTTTGAAAAATCACCTTTGGCAATAATCTTTGTTAAAAAGAAGAGAGAGAGATGAGCCAATTTAAAAACAAGTGTTATAAAATTTGTTAACTGCTTATTAATGCAGGGCAATCATTAATGGAATATGTTGTACTTGAACTTTTTATCTTTCCTGTTATGGTCTGTGTCTAGTGGTCCCCACAGAGACTCATATAGTGATAAGGCAGCTTCTAGAGTTTGTGATTAATTTATGATCCAATGCTGGGACTATGGCTGTGAGTGCTGAGATAAGAAAGGTTAGGAGATGTCCCCTAAAAGAGAAGCATGAGATCACCTTCAACTGGTCTGTATGGAAGATTCTGGTCAAAGCTCAGAAGACCAGAATGCTGATAGAAATCCTGCCTGTAAAGCTCAGGTGTTCTGCTAGGAAAGGCTGCATTGGTTGTTGGACTCCAGATAATGTGTTATGACTTGGCAGAAAGTTTGTGTGCATTTTGCTCATGTCCAGAGACTTGGCCTGACACTGAGATTAAGTATGGTGGACTGGCTAATTTTGCAAAAGAAATTTCAAAGCAGTCAAATAATGAGGCAGTGACATGGCTACTGTTGGGGGCTGTTAGTCAGATTTATGTTGAGAATCAGGACCAAAAAACCCCATAGAATGATTTAAAATGTTGTTAATTTGGCCAGAAAGGAAGCTCCAAAAAAAGTTGTGGGCTGCAAAATAGGGCCAAGAATATCTCCATTGCCACGAAGGAACAGGAAAATAGAAAAGACGAGCCAGAAGCATCACAAGATGCAGCAAATCTCTACCTTTTGAAGTCTGAAAAACTACAAAAGTGAAAGACTGTGGAGAAAGATGCAGAGTGCCATGTTCCAGAATGGTGGTGTTTTAGAGAATCTTTTCCTTGGAATCCGGGTCAGAGTGCTCAGCAATCCAGACACTGAACCCCACAGCCAAGAGAGAACAAAACCTGGCTACTGTTACAGCTGGCAGCAGACCCTGGTGTCATATACATAACATTGATTTTAGGCGCATGCAGAATGCAACAGGTCTGAGGCTAAGAGGGCTTCTACCTAGATTTCAGAAGGCATGGAAGGCTAGGCAGTGTGTTCCTAAGAGGGCAGTGTGTGAGGTTATGAATGAGAAGCCAAAGGTGCAGTGGAGACCCCAGATGTTTGGAGAAACCAGGTATGTGGATCATCTACAGAAAGTTGCAACAAGGGAGCACAGCAGGCCTAAGAGAGAAGCCATGGGAGCTACAATACCCAGAAGTGACCGAGGGCTGGAGCCACCTAAGGCCTTTGGAGCTAACAATGTATTAAGATTGCTTTGGATGTTCCACATAGAACTATGGGATTTAATGTTTGCCTTTCTGGATTTTGGACTTGCTTTGGTCCCAATGCTTTTTATTCCCCTCTTTGTGCCTTTTGGACTGGGAATGTTTTTCTTATGCCATTGAATATTGGAAGTGTTTACCTTTTCATTTGTACAGGGCCTCACAGCTGAAAGTTTACCTTAGATCTTGGAGGAGACTACTTGGGACTTGAACTTTTCAGCGATGCTGAAACTGTTATGACTTTGGCAACTCTTAAGAGATGGACTAAATGCCTTTTGCATAAAGGGATGTACATGAGTCTTTTGGGGCCCAGGAATTGAATGTTATAGTTTCTGTCTAGTTGTCTCCCCAAGGCCTCATGTAGTGACTGGGGAAGCTTCTAGAGTTTGTAATTAATCCATAATACAATGCTTGGATTATGAGTGTGAGTGGTGCTGGGATTATGGGTGTGAGTGCTATACCCACCCTGGGACAGATAGCCTGAATGCATTGTAAGGGAGGGAGAGAGGCTTGCTTTCTATTGCCACTATTTTCCCTTTTTGTTCTTGATATTTTGCTGTTTCCTGCAGCCATGAATGGCTGCCCTCTGCCACGTGCCACTCTGCCTTGGAGCCAGCTGATTATGGAGTGAAACCAAACCTTTCCTTCCTTAATTCTGCATGTCAGGTATTTTGTCCCAGCAATGAGAGCAAAATAACCAAGACATTTCCTTACTATCAGACAATTGTCTTTCATTTCTGCTTCTCTTTTGGATCAATCACAACTTCTTAAACACTGGCACAGGTACTGGCACAGTCCTGTTCAAGTTTGTCCTTTCCTAATCTTTCTTGAGTAGATAGAGTTTAGCAAGATAGGTTTTATTTTCCAAAAAAAAAAAAGACTCAAAAATTCTCAAGGGGGCCAGTCAGATAGCTCAGCGAACTAAAGCATCTGCTTAGGCAGATGCAGGGATGGGGTTTGATTCCTAGCTTGCAGTGCTGGCCCCGCCCCCGGGGCATGCTGAAGTGGTGATTGAGATTGGGAGTGGTGGTGCATGCCTGTAATCCCAGCACTTGGGAGGTTGAAAACAGTCTGATCTGTATAGTGAGACCCTGCAGACCCTGTATTAAATACAGTAAAAAAAAAGAAAGAGTTCTTTAAACTCTTTCAAGGGTTTTTTAAAGTATAAGAATAATTGGAAAGACAGCATGTAAAAGCCCAATATTGTATTTTTTACTATTTATTTTCTAAAGATTACCTTATTACACTTACAGACAATTCAAATAGAGGTAATTTTAGTGCAATATTTAATCAGCTAAGTATGCTTTAGGCCTTGAAGAGGTGAAAGTGTTTTATCAGACAATGAATATAGATAACCCCTTCCCAGTGGATTTAATGTGATTAAATGAATATTAATTTTGTCATATAAAGTTGCACAGGGTGAACTCCAGAAAAATATATGATATTAAAAATAAAACTTCAAAAGCATAGTTTAGCGTACGTATTTTTAGAATAAGAAATTTCAGTAATTATGGAGTCTTACTATTTGACATCAATTACCCTGCTTTGATCATTCAGGGGTTTTCTCTTGTTTGATTCTAGTTGCCTGAGTTTAATGCCAAGTATAAACAAAAATATAACATTTTAATGGATTTGTTATTGTAGTTAGGATTAAATTAATGAATGCTTTTAATTTTTTTAAAATACAGTGGATTGTTAGATTTTTACCTGTTTTTGACAGTGAAAATAGTTTTTATTGTAATTTAGTACTCATTTTTTTTTTCTGTTATATGTATCTTTCTCATAAAACAGAAAATACTGAAGTGTTTTCTTTCATCAAGGTCAATCAATCTGTTGCTTCAGGTGAAATGCTTAGATCAGAAGACTGAGGTTTTTGACATTGTGGTTTCATGATGTACTATTTAGTTATCATCCAGTCTCAAAGACTGGAATAGCTACGAGGAGCATTTCTTTATACTTCTGAAACTTAGTCACTCTGTAGCAATGCCTGGTATTTGTTCATATACATATTAGTTGGTCTTATAACAACTGATCAAGTAAGTTGCTTATGTTGAAAATCTCAGAGGTTATTGTGGGCTGCAAATAAATACATTAGGCAAAATAGGCTTAGATTAGAAAATGTAATTTCATTAAATAAATGTCATTATATCTGATTATATTTGCTTGCCAAGAAAATTTGGCTGTATATTATTTCATTGAAAGTTTATTGGCAGAATGTCAAGCAATCAACTTGTTAAATTTAGAAATATTTCCTAAAAATCTTATTAATAGAATTGTCTACATGTGACAAAAAATTCCATAATTAATCCTCATTACCTGATTATGGGTTGAATGTTTCAGACACCTATACCATTCAGAATCCTCATTACTTTGATTTCCAGAAATTCTTAAGTGTGTATATTGTGAATCTCTGTTCACTTTCCATATTAGACAGTCTGGATTTAAACATTTTAATGGCTTATGATTCACAAGAAAGTTAGATGCATTTAATTTTCTTGGTCTGGATTTTAAAAGTTCTATTTCTTCTTCAAAAATAATATTGGAGAGTGCTTATCAACTGAATATAAGCAGTATGGATGGCAGTATTAGTTTCTAAATTTGTGTGTTCATAACCAAAATAGATTATCTCTCATACATTCTCTTTGTGATCATTAGGAATGGTGACCATATATATTTTTGATGTCACTATCTAAAAATTAACAGTCTGGGTGTGGTGGTGCAATTCCAGGCATGGTGGTGCACCCTTGTAATCTCAGCACTAGGGAGGCAGAAATCAGGAGGATCACTACGAGTCTGAGCTGCATAGTGAGACCCTTCACAAAACAAAACAAAAAAACCTTAAAAATTAATGTCTGCCTTCTCCAATTGTTTGCACACCAGGACTTTGAAAGCATAGGCTTTATGTCTATAGAGCAACTTTAAAATCTCTTTCTTGCCTGTCTTTTAGAACACACCAAAGTAAAACTTTTTTTTAAGAAAAATTCTTCTTTATATTTTGATAGGACTCTAATCAACTGGATATATCAGCTGTGATATGGACTGCCTGACATTTTGAGGTACAAAAAGTAAATTGCCTTTTTTATTGTAGCCTTTGCCAGCTATTTTCTTACTTTGACTCAAGGCAATCCATTCAGTAGAGATGATTCAGTGTATTTCTTACTAGAGAACACACTGGGCAGTGTTTCCAATGCTCTCACAGTTTTTAGTACATCATAACATTTCCTCTCAGTTTCCCAAAGGATGAAAAACAGAATTTTGAGTGCTAAATTTCAAAATTATGAGAGTATAAGTAGTGCTGACATCGTTTAAAAATGTGTACTTTCACATGTGCAATATTCTTTAAACTTCTATTCCATTTAAAACACAAATCATACATCCAAGAGACTGTGTCATTCATGTATGAGATCAATGTTTTCATCATCCATATGGAGGGTAGGATGCAGAACAGAGTTATTCTATCGGATGTCTTTCCATGTTTAGATTTTCAATGTATGCCTAAAATTCCACTGATTGGTTCTGAAGACTGGGTAGCTCTAAGATAGAATGGTTTGAAAAGGAGGTTTTTTTAAAAAAAATTTCTTACAAACTTATAACAGTAAGTACTGTGTAATGGTACCATGGTTTAGAAACATAATTTGTTTTACAATTCTGGGGAAGGTGGATCTATTTGTGTTTATGTCGGGAAGATAGCCATAGTCATGTTTGTCACCTGGTGTGGAATTTGTTAACGTGAAATTTTGCCCAAAGCTTTTGTTATGAACTGAGTTCCCTGAACATAGAAATGTTAAGGAACTGAGATATTACTGTATTTTATGATTGTGCACTCAAGCTTAACTTCTGTTTTTGTGCAGACATTTACTAAACAAAGCAGACATACAATTGTAGTCCTGAGGAATACTTGCCTACAGGATAATAATCCTTTTGTAGTTCAATGTGCGTAAATTCTTTTACCATATGATTATTCTGTACTTGCTATCTATCCTCTTGGAATTTAGATTTTGATAAGTATTAAAACATAGTGTCCCTAGTCACTATTTCTCAGTAAATCTCTGGAATCTCTGTAGACTCTAGTGAGATTCCTTAGAAGGCAACATTTCACAAGTGTTGTAGCAATTCATTTGCAGAAGAATTAAGTATATTTTATGAGTTAAGATAGGACCAGGAGTAGACTCCTAGAATTTATACCTTAATTCCTGCGAACATTGTCCCATGATCATTTTATCGTGGAGATTTCGCTTTATGTTCTTTTCTTTTCTTTTTTTTTTTACTTTTCGTTAATTTTATTGAGAAAGATAACAACAAGACAGTTTCAAAACAGGTTAGTAGGACAGTTACAA
>NDGM011013540.1:0-12029 GCA_002564305.1 Octomys mimax | reverse complement strand
TTATTTATTTATTTTTTGGTGGAACCGGGGATTGAACTCAGGCCCTTGCGCTTGCCAAGGAAGCCCTTATTCCACTGAACCATCTCCCTGGCCCAAATTTTTATTTATTTATTTATTTAATTTATTATTATTATTATTATTATTATTATTATTATTTTGCAGAACTGAGGATTGAACTCAGACCCTTGTGCTTGCAAGGAAGCACTTATTCTGCTGAGCCATCTCCTCAGCCCCAAGATGTAGCATTTTAAATTACAGCTCACCTCACTGATCTCATCTTAATTTAATTACTCTAAAAAGATCCATCTCCAAATAAAGTCACATTCCTGAGTACTAGGGGTTTAGAATTTTTTTCATATGGATGAAGGGGGCCAAAATCCAAACCATAACAAAAATTAACTATCAAATATAAAGGAATAAAGAACAAAGATTTGACTGATTTTTAAGGCTGGTGACTGACAGGGACCTGGCAAGCTAACAAGCATACATTGTTGAATTTACATTGTATCCCCTAATGCCTTAAATCCACACTGATACTAATCTTTATCTCTACATACGGATTTTGTGTAGCAGTCAGCTCTGAATCCTTTTGAAGCTGAAATTGTTAGCGTTTCCATGCATTACAATGATCTGTCATCTGTTTCTATAATTGAATCTAAAACTCCTTGAAAAAGAGTCCTATCACTATTTAACCAACTATTGCTTAAAGGCATCCCCAAAGTGTCAAATAGGTAGGGCATTATTTAATTAAATGACTCCATCAATATTTGATTGTAATTAACCATCATAGAAAATAATTATGAGTGAAATAGGCTTTAAAAAAAAAAGAAAAAATGTGTTTTTCTATGCTGACATAAAACTACTGATTATATAATGCTATTTCTATTTTAAGAAGAAAGAAAGGAATGCATTTGATTCTGTTGGCTCACAGGTACCCATTTGCCTTTAGTGGGACTGCATGAAAGAGTTCAATGAATGTGACCAAGGGTAGATTGGATGTGCAACACAGTGTTGTCAATAAAAAACCAGAAGTCTAGATTAATCAGCAAAAGTACACCTTCCTCATAGCTATTCTCTTTTCAGGCTCTTTAGCCTGGCTAATCCACTAGGGGGAGCAAAGGGCCAGGGATTAGCTGGCCAAGAGCTCTCATAAAGGACTATGGACCAGTGCTGCAACTGTTCCTTTTTAGCTATAAAACCTAGCCAAGAAGGGGGTGGGGAGGGGGATGGTGGTGGAGGGGAAGAAATGGTGTGTGTTGGGGGGTCGGGATTGAAACTGCCCAAGATCAAATGTTTCCTGATCATTCAAATGGACAGTAGCCCAGAGAGTAAAGGAATCCAGACTTGCTGAACTGGACACAATTACTCAACACACAGGGCACACCCATCTTGGACTCTTGTTTCCCTGGCATGGCTCTCACCGCATATTTCCTTTCCACATTCATTGCTAGCAGATGGGATTTGGGGCAGACTTTTATCCAAGCTCCCGTAGTCCAAAGATCCTAGGCTTAGACCATACATCTCTTTTCTCCTGCTTGTTCCAGTCATTCCAAAGCTCTGCTATCAATGTGGTTTCTATCTAAATTATGTTCTTTGATTCTGGGCCCTTGGGTTTTAACATTTCCTTCTTTGCAGTATGATCTTGTCTTCCTTTCCGCACTTACAGATGGGTTAGCTGAGCAGGGGCCAGGAGATGGTCCGATGGTTGCTTGAAGACCTATAACGTCTTTCCCCCTCAGCTCTCAGTCTGGTATGTTTGTCCTTTGTCTACCTTTGCATTTAAATGGCAGGTGTTAATCATCCTGTGTCTTGATCCAAACCCACTATAGAATAATTATGCTCATGGAAGGTGCAATTTGTCTGTTACAATCATCATTCCATAACACACACACATTCAAACACTTGCAGAGGGAAATTTGATGAGGAAGTTGAGTTCTGAATCCAAAATTATTATTGTTTTTGGCCATGACTCTGACTGGGATGGGTAATCTTCTGAAACATTGATTTTATTGTCTTTTTCCAATATTTTTTATTCTCTTTGATCTAAGCAATTCTATTAGACAGGCCCTTAGCAATTTCTCATTTTAGAGTATGTTTTCTTTTTTGTTTTTTTTTTTTTTTTAATGACCTTGATGTTGTTGGATAAAACCTTAACTCACTGAAGAGAGTAATATCCGTAGATTTGAAAGCAAAATAGAGAAGGATGGAGAAAATTTCCCAAGAAAGCAGTTTGTCATCCTGGTGTGGGAGCAGGAATAGGGCTACATGCTGTGACAGAAGAACTTTGAGCTAGACCAGCAGACATCTCTGGGGCCACCAGGATAGACCCATAAGGCTTAGGGCCTCTGGTGGGCTTTTGTGCCACATGGGACCTCTGTACAGCCCTTAGGAGGAGAGGAGCCCCGACAATGACTGGGGTCTGTCATTTTCTGTTGAGCAAACTGTATAGGGAATTAATCAGATTCAGTTTTATGTTGGACAGAGAAAATAAAGGAGTGAGGTGTTTCTTACACATCTGAGTTTGGTGTTCTGGTTGATGCTGGGCACACTATAATTAGGCTCATTGTGTGTGGGGGAGGTACAACACTGCAGGGCAGTGGAGTGTGGTGGCTAAGAGTAGATGTCTTTGGAACCAGACTCGCTGGGTTCAAATCTCAGCTCTGCCATGATTACACATAAATCCTTGGGTGAGTTCTACAGCCTCTCTCTACCACAATCCTCTGTGCAGTAGGGATGATAGTACAAACATTACAAGTAGCTAATCAAATAATATGCACTAAGTGTTTAGAAAGTCAGTATCTCACATACTCCCAAATTCAATGACTAGAAGCCACTATTGTAGGTTTTGTATCATTATTATGACAGCTGAAATTTTAGTTTTTTAATAATATATAATATTTGTAAATGGTACAAAAGCTTTCAAATGATACCAATGGCAGATATGAGTATTCAAACCAAGCCATTAATTTCTGTATATTAAATGAATGAAATTAATAGCTACATAGCTCTGTACCACCGCCCCTTCACAATGGTTCTTTTGTTACTTATTTTTGTTGTTGTTGTTGTCGTTTGTTTTTTGAAACAGGTCCTTTCGATGTATTTCAGACTGGCTGTGGATTCATTATGTATCTCAGGCTGGCCTTGAACTCGTGGCTATTCTCCTGCCTTAGCCTCACAAGTGCTGGGATTACAGAGCATGCTATCATGCTCAGCAATATATTCTAGTTTGTTGGTGTATTTAACCAATCCTTTTTATGGGCACCTAAGTTGTTATGTTTTTGCTTTTACAAATAATATCTCATGAAAATCTTTATTAATCCCATGCCTGGAGACATGTGGGGTAAATTCCTACAAATGTGGAATAACTGAAACTTTGTGTGCTAAAATATTTGATAGATACTGCCCAACTGCCCCTCATACAGCACAGCATGCTTCTCTCCTTTATGCAAGAATACCAATGAGGAGGTGATTCACTTTGTAAAGATGTCTTAATTAGGGCTGGGATATAACTCAGCAGCATAAGCACCTGCCTGGCAATTGCAAGGTCCTGAGTTCAATCCCTAGTACAGAAAAAAATCCTGTGTTAATTATCCTCATGATTTTTGGTTGTACATAAGGAGATTCAGCATTTTTTAAAAATATTTTTGAGTCCCATTTCTATTTTCTTTTCTGAGAGACAGTTCAGAAGTAAAACCAAAATAACTATCAGTTATATGATGATCCTTTTAGTCTCATCAGGGAAAAAATATTTCTGCCATCCCGAGCAAGCCACCTGGCAGTCCCGCCAAGTGAAGTACCCCGCATTCTTTGTGGCTGTCCCTCAAGTCTGCTGCACCAGAGCTAACAGGAGAAGAGCTTTGTTTCCTTCAGTGCGTTTGGCAGTAGATGATGCCCAGGAAGCAAAGGATGAAAATGACAAGATGCTTCCTTGGATACAGTAGTAAAGGCTGTCACTTGCTCAAAGAATTTGGAGAAACCAAGAGAGAGATAAAAAAAAAACAAAAAAAAAAAAACTTGAATAAATCTTTTGCATCCAAGATACCCCAGTGAGAGCTTTCAGAAGCAAAAGAGGCAGAAAAATTCCAATTTTACAAAATGCCTGCATAATTTAAAAATTATTATCTTGGGCTGTTACACTCTTTACAGCTTTTCTGTGAAAGTGAAAAGGCTGTGAAACTACAATGGAACTATCAGATGTCACCACATCAAAGAACCTCAGGGAAGCAGAAGCTCGGTCCCGTGCAGCTCTCATTGTCATCGGAAAGGAAGCGGCTCCAGGAGAGCGGTGCAGTCAGAGCTAACAGTGAGCGGAGCAAGAGGGAAAAGGATCAGAAGGGGCTGGTCTGTCTGACATGCAGTCTCTTTTCCAGGAAGGAAACGTTGCTAACTTGGAAGCCAAATCCAAATTTAGAGGTTCAATTAATATTCCACTTAAAAATTACAATCAGAAGAATCAGGGTCTATTCTAGGGCCTCCTCTGCAACCTGAGCATTAACACAGGGTGTAATACGTCTAGCAAGTGCGTTATAATGCCAGCTGTAAAATAGGCAGAACAAGCTTTCGGGACCACGTGGTCCTACAATGCCCAGCTGGAGGGACCTGAGGGAGCGTCAAGTCAGCTCTCAGAGGCTACTTGGTGGAGAGTGGGAACCACTGCTTGAATGGTAGCACTGGCTCCTGTGTCATCCTAGGGGCTTCCTTCTCCCCACTGGTAAAACCAGCTGGCCTAGTCCATTTTCTGTTGCTTGGAAGAATACTGGAGAGTGAGTAATTTATAAAGGAAAGAGGTTTCGTTATGCATGGTTCTGGGCACTGGGAAGTTCAAGATCAGAGGGCTGCGCCAGACAAGGGCTTTATGCTCTTGTAACCACAGACAGCATCACAGGGAGGGAGTGCCACTGTGTGTGTGTGTGTGTGTGTGTGTGTGTGTGTGTGTGTGTGAAGCAGGCACATGCAGCGAGGAAGGGATGGGTGAGTATAACAACTTACTCTAGTGAGAGCTGATCCCTTCTTGTGGGAACTGATCCAACCTCATGAGAAACACGTCAATTCCTTTTAAAGACTGGACTTCCCAACACCAGTGCATTGACAACCAAATTTCAACATGATGGTGAGGCCCAAACTACAGTCAAATCACAGCACAGCTGTGTGACTGTGGCTTCCTATTGAAATTATCTATCTATCTATCTATCTATCTATCTATCTATCTATCTATCATCTGAGTGCCGGCAAGATAGCTCAGTGGACTAAGCACTTGCTTAGGCAAGTGCAGGGACCAGGGTTTGATACCTGGCACCACATGCTGTGCTGGCCCTACTCCCAGGTGCACTAAACTGGCGATGGAGTCCGGGCGTGGTGTTGCACAGCTGTAATCCCAGCACTAGGGAGGCAGAAAACAGGAGGATCACTACAAGTCTGAGCTGCATAGTGAGATCCTGCACATACACAAAATAATTTATCATCTGTATTAGTTTTCTCAGACAGCTATAACAAAATGTCATAGACAGATTCCTTACACAACAGATATTTGCTACAAGTATTTATTATCTGTAAGCATTAATTCCTCATGGTTCTGGATTCCAAGAGGTCCAAGAGCAAGGTGCTGGCAGTGATAGTTTCCAGGGAGGGTTTTCTTCCTATCTTGCAGACTACTAACTTCTTGTTGCATCTCTACATAAAGGTCTCAAGGTCTCATCTGGAAAGGGCACACATCCTCTCACAAATTCCTCATTTCCATGGCCCCACTGAAAACAAGCCATCTTCTAAAACCACATGTCCAAAACGCCATCACCTTGGGTATTAGGGCTGCAACATATAAACTGAAGGTGGGGAGCACAATTCAGCCATAGTGATATATACATATTTGTTGCTGGAAGCCGCTCTCCCCTTCCCACCACCACCCCACCTAGGACACAGACTCCACGAGAGTGGAGACTTGGTCTGTCTTGTTGACTTTAACGTTCCAATCATCTAAAGCAGTGGCATGGCTAAGTGTGGTGGCACATGCCTGCAACTCCAGCAGGAGGTTTGATGAGAGTTTGAGGCCAACCTGGGCTACAAAGTGAAACCAAGGCCAGCCTGAATTCCACAGTGGAATGCTGTCTCAGAAAGACCTAACAAAAACAAACACAAAACCCAAACCAAAACAGTGGCACCCATAGCATTGAGCACTTGTGGAATGGATGGATCTCTGGGGTGTTTGCACGTGCTGGGCGCTGTTCTAGGCACCTCATATTCGCTCACAGAGTCCCTACAAGACACTGATCAGGTCAGTGCTCCAATTGCCTCGATTTTTACCCGGGGTAACAGCCACAGAGGGGTTAAGAAGTTGCCCTAGTTTCATAGGAGTTTTAAAACAAGGCATCTTGGCTCTTCAACCAATTTTCTCATCTTTTACTATATACTGAGTGTTAAGCACTCCTGTCCCCCAAACAAAGCTACCAGGAGGTGTCTAGGGAGTTAAAAACCCACAGGTGTGTTGTCACACACCTGTAATCCTGGCACTTGAGAGGCTGAGGCAGATTGCCTAGAATTCAGACTGACCGTGGCTACATTGTAAGATCAAGGCCAGCCTGAACTACATAGCAAGATCCTGGCCAAAAAAAAAGAATTTTAAATTACAAATGTTGGTTAATGTGTTGGATTTTCTCTTCTGATATTCCATGATTTCTAGGCATGCTTCTGATTATAACATTCCAAGTTCTCCAGTGTCAACACTGTTGTCCTCGAAGGGCAGTGTTTCCTGACACTCCTCTCATCCAGGCTTGTATTGCAGACATGGCCGACTCTAGCCTCATGCTTCTGGTAGCAAGGATAGGGTTCTCTCCTATTCAGAAGCTTCCCAGTGGGCACTGCCACTGACTTAACTTTCTGGGTGCAAGCACTGCCTCTTTTTTTTTTTTTTTTTTTGCGGAGGAAGGGGTACCAGGGATTGAACTCAGGATCTTGAGCTTTCCAGGCAGGCACTTAGGCTGCGGAGCTATCTCCCTGGCCCTCAAACACTTCCTAATGCTGTCAAAAGCGACAATAAGTAAGGGTGCACATGGAAAATGGGCTTGGAGCGAGGGCGGGAGGGGGCGATGAAGAGCTTTAGATCGCTACCGGAGCGCAACATGACATGGGGACTTCTGAGGTGAAATGTTACCTAGATGGTGAGGATGGATGTTCTAGGAAAGACATAAATTCCAAATTAACTGTGGGCTGGCACTTTCACATTTTATGTTAAATAATTGTTATTTAACTTTAAGATGTGGGTATGAAAAACGGAGGGTTCATAGCTCCTAAGAGGAGGAACTGGAGCTTAAAAAGAGTGCAACTTCTTTTTATAAATATACAACTTTATTGAAATAATTTACACACCATAAAGTCCATCTATGTAAAATGCACAACCCAATGGTTTTTAGTATACTTACAGGGTTGTGCAAACACCACCACAGTCTAATTTTAGAACATTTTATCATCCCCTAAAGAAACCATACACTCATCAGCAGTTACAGTTCTCCCCAGTCGCCACCTCCCCAGCCAGCCTTAGACAACCGCGAAGCTAGGTTTTGTATCTAGATTTGCCTGTTTGGGGCATTTCCAATAACGGTGTCATGCATTCTGTGGTTTCTCTGACTCTGAATGGTGTTTTTGAGGTTCATCAGGCTGTGCAGGGATCAGTATTTTATTGCCATCTGGATCTTCTTTTTAAAACCCTTCCTTCATCCATAAATTTGTTCAGAATTTGGACTGGCCTCTCCAGGGAATTTCACCTCAACCAGGGCCTGTTTCCTGGAGATTCAGCTTGGAGACAGAGGTATACAGACAGACCTGCAGGAAATCCCAGAATTCCTTCGAAGGATAGGGAAAGACATCAGGATCTGCAGGGGATGGGCTGATGGCAACAGTTCCTTGCTGTTTTATTTTTGTTCTTGTGTTCAGATTTTTTTTTTTTTTAAACTTAGAAACTACCTTTGGAACTGTATTCAGTCATATCTACGCTATTCTGCCGCAGGAAGGCTTGCCTCTGCTGCCACCTGCTGTCCTTTTGCCGAAACAACTCTGGGAAAGTCCCGATTCAGAACATGGCTGAATAAGGTGAAGGTCTATTTGTGAAAAAGGTCTCCCCTCATTCGGTGCTTACATATTTAGGTCTCTTCTTTATGTTTGTATTTTTGTTTTCTAGCTAAAAGATCTGGTGCCTTAAAAATGCATTGCAAGTGTCCCCTTAAAGCTTTATCAATAGGAAAAGAATCTGATAAGGCTGTGTTTTTCTCTCTTTATAAACGGAGCTGTGCGCCAGGCTCCCCTCTTCTAGACTGTTGTTAGTGTTTGTTATGTCCTAGACGTTGGGAGGGCTGCGAAGGTGTGAAATGTATCACACGAGAGTTATTGCCTTCAGATGCCCAGATGGTTGGGTGGCCTGTCGGGGAGTACATCTCTGGGCTTTTTTTTTTTTTTCTTGTTTTCATTAATTGATTAATTAATTAATTAATTTTGTGGTGCTGTGATGGATTGAACCCAAGGCCTTGTGCATGCTAAGCAAACACTCTACCACTGAGTTATAACACCAGCCCTTACTTTGTTTTTACTTGATATATGAGAACATAAAAGTTGTATATATTAGTGGAGTACTCCTCAGTGTATCAATCTATGCCTTGTTGGACATTTTTCTATACATAATTTTTCCACTTTAGAATATGCTTTGGAGCTTCCGCACTGCCCAGGCAGGGGTCTGTACTGCATTGTCTTGATTCCCATCATGACTTAGAGGGAAATTTCACAATGTCCAGAGCCCCTGATGTCCTGCAAGTGAAGGAGGAGAACATCCTCAAGCTCCTTGCTGCAGGACCACTTAGGTGGCACCCGGCTGGATTTCCAGATGGAGCAGGATATCTACAAAAGGAAAAGTGGTGGAATCTACATCAGAAAAGCAGACTCTGGAGCGGACTTAGGAGAAGCCTTGAGCCAGTGTCACCACTGAAAACCCTGCTGACGTTGGCGTCATACCCTCTACAACACCAGCCAGCGGGCTGTGCTGGTTTAAAGCTGTCCCTGGAGCTACTGCTATCGCTGGCCGCTTCAGCCCTGGGACCTTGGCTAACCAGATCCAGGCAGCCTTGGGAGAGCCACATTTCCAGGTAGTTACTAAGCCCAGGGCTGCCCACCAGCCCCTCACAGAGGCATCTTATGTCAATCTGCCTACCATTGCTCTGTGCAACCCAGGTTCTCCTCTGCGCAATGTGGACACTGTCACCCTGTGCAACAGTAAGGGCACTCACCCAGTGGGTCTGGTGTGGGTGCTGGCCCGGGCAGTGCTGCACATGCGTGGCACCATCTCCGGTGAAGTCATGCCGGATCTCTACTTCTACAGGGATCCTGAAGAGATTGAAAAGGAAGAGCATACTGCTACTTTAAAGGCTGTAACCAAGAAGGCATTTCAGGGCGTTTGACGGCACCAGCTCCACTGGGTTCACTGCTGTCCAGCCTGAGGTCACAGACTGGTCTGCAGGCATGAAGGTGAACTCTGTGCCCATTCAGCAGTTCCCTCCCGAGGACCGTGGGGCTCAGCCGGCCACGGAGGACCTGTCTGCAGCCCGCGCTGTGCAGACATGAAAGTGGAAATGAGGTTGACGAAAAATAAAACAATCTCTAAAAAAAAGTAAAATAAATAAATAAATAAATAAACAAAAATAAAATATGCTTTGGCGATCTTTGCATGCGGTTCCTAAGCTACTTTGTGTGGCATTTCGTTGTGTTTATGAGTCCTAGCTAATTAAACTTCCCCACTATTAGTAATTATGCATGTAGCTCCTCACTGTTTCTCTCTTTCACAAGCAGGACGTCAGGGATCTTCCCTGCGCATGTTTCTTAGGGTATCTTTCTCTAGGATACACACCAGGAAAGAGACTTACTGAGTAGCTATACCTCTTTTTCAACGGAATAGATAATGTTGAGTCATTCTTTACAAAACTGCCTAATTTATACCAACGGATCCACTGCTTGTTCTTCCCCAGCAACAGCAGCATTTTGGCTTTAGCTTTGGCTAATTTGATAAGAGATCTGTACCTCAGTTTGGTTTTTATTCCCGGGCTTACTTTAGTGAGATTAAGAATATATTTTGTGTGTTTGTTGGTCATACTTTCAACGAATTGCGTGTTTATATTTTTTGTTCATTTTATACACAGTGCTAGTTTGTCTTGTTTCTTTTTTAAATTTAAAAACCTTTATTTGACACATACTCATATTTATGAGGTACAGTATAACATTTCAACACATACACTCAAGGCATAATGATCAGACCAAGGTAACTGGCATTTCTATCAATCACCTCAGTTATTCCTTTGTGTTAGGGACAGTTAACGTCCTCCCTTCTAGCTACTGATTTTGAACTGTTCAATTAATCATTATCAACCATTAGTTGTCCTACTGTGCTGAAGAACTTGAGAAGTTATTGCTTCCGTCCACCTTCACCTCTGTATCCTCGAGTCACCATCTCCCCACCCCCTTCCGCTGTGCCTTTCCCAGGCTCTCGTAACCGTTATTTTATTCTTTACTTCTTTGAGGTCAATGACTTAGCTTCTTCCTATAAGTAAGAACATAGTGCTTGTCTCTCTGTGCCTGACATCTTTCAATTAACAGAACGTCCTCTGGCTCCATCCATGGTACTGCAAGTGATAGAATTATCATTTCTTATGGCCAGATAATAGTCTGTTTTATATACTGTACTGGCTTTATGCAATCATCCATGCATGGATGGCGATCTGTTTTTTGTTTTTCTAATTGACTTCTAAGTGCTCTTTGCATATTCTGGATCTTTAATCATTGCTGTATTTGGCACAAAACAGGAACAGTACTTTAAGAACATTTTCTTTGACAACTACCATAAAAGGTAGATTTTATTATCTCTTTTAGCAGGATTGCCCTGTCTGAGCCTAAATGCCCGCTGGGCATGTGGGCATGTTGTCATTACTACTAGCACCCGCTTGCATGATCTAACGGGCATTTGCATACGCGTGTGCAAGAATGGGTACGCTCCCTGTGCAGGAGGGATGTCGAGAGGGAAAGGAAAGTTGAACCACATTCTACCTGTTCTCTCACCCTGCTCTCTGCTTCTTGGAGGGAATTATGGGAGCCTCAGGGGCCAGCAGAGCAGTTGCAGCACCCCAAGGGACAAAGTGTTACGGTTTGTGCCTAGGTGTCCCCCCAAAGCCTCCTGCAGTCGTGGGGCAGCTTCTGGAGTTTGTGATTGATCGTTGTGGGTGTGGATGCTGCACCCGCCCTGGCCAGGGAATTTGCATTTTCAAGGTAAGCAGGGAAGAGAGGTGAGCTGCCTAAGCTGCTGCTACTCGCCTCCTTTTGTGCCTCTTGCTTTTTGCTGCCACCATGGAAGCCTGCCCTCTTCCCTGTGCCACTCTGCCTTGGAGCCAGCTGAATATGGACTGAAACCTCCAGTAACGGTGAGCTAAGTAAACCCCGGTGTTTTTTCCCGGCAATGAGAGAAGAGGAACTAAGACACGAAGCATAGTGAAAGTGGGGTAGAGCTATTCTTCCTGTTTCCCTAGAACACAGCAGAACCACTGAGTGGGCCTGCTGGAGGGCAGCTGTGAAGAGGTAGGAAGGCACTCTACCTGGTGGGCACGGCAGCTGTGACAGTGGCTGGAGGTCCTCCCCAAGTAGTGACACACGGTTTTCCCTCTTGATGATGATAACCCAATAGAACACTCATGTGTTAGTTGATACATTGTGTCAACTTGGCTGAATCAGCTGCGGCAGTTCTCAGCATGAGGGCCGAGTCCCGCAGGTGGGCAGGGCCCAGGAACTGAGGAAGGCAGGAAGCCACCCTGCCTGGTTTCCTGCGGTCGGCTCCCCTTCTGTGGAGAAGTCCCATTCTTTGGAAGAGCTTGATCTTGGCAGCCGCACCACTGTGGAGGAGCTCCAATCTTCACTGTGGTACGCTGGTCTTCGCAGTCAGCGCAGAAGGAAGAGAGGCTTGATGGACGCCACCGCAGCTGCTGCTCCTCCTCTGCTCTTCATTGTTTTCTGCT
>NDGM011013513.1:0-14526 GCA_002564305.1 Octomys mimax | reverse complement strand
AAGCGCTTCCCTGGCAAGCGCAAGGGCCTGGGTTCAATCCCCGGTTCCGAAAAAAAAAAAAAAGAAGAATCTGATAAGGAGAAAATCTCAGAATTACCTACTAAGAACAACAAAATTAATGAGGCACAGTCTTTCTCGTTAAATTTGTTAAACATGGAAAAATTAGTGCAACCCAATATTTGAAGGATGCTGCTTGATTTATTGACACAGTTCATGGGACACTTTGGTAGAAGATTTTATTTTCACTGATAAATGGAAATGTATAAAATCAAATAAATATAATTTTTGAAAATCAAGAGGGATATTCCTGATAGAATAAGTAACAGTTCTGAAGAACAAAATGCCATAACGTGTTCAAGGTGACATATACTGGTTACTATTGCTGAGTCTAGGTTAAAGGAAGTAAATGAATTTTTTTTAATGTAAGTTCTTCTACACAATTTCACAGAGAAGTCAGGACACAGTAATTTTGGTGAATCAGTCCTTTCAATGCAAAAGTCTCCATTTGATAAGCATTGAAATAACGATGGTAACAGATGAAAGAAACTTTTTTAAAAAGGAACTGTTTTTGGTGGAATAGTGATAGCTATGTGACTGACTTGAACAGGACATTTTAAGAATAACAGTCAATAAACCTAAATCTAAGGAACTACCAGAAGGTGAGAAGAAGTATAGTGAGAGTTAATGTAAAAATGAAATGGGTAAGTCTCAAAAATCCAAATGAGTAAACAGTGGTTTTGCTCTTAGAAATTGGGGGCAAGCAATGGTAACTAAGTTGAAAAATAATTCTGTAAGTAAAAACATTTTTCATGGTGAGTATGATTGAACTGTGCACTCAAGATTGAAATGTTGCATAAAACAGGAGAAAATAATGAGTAGATAGTGCGGAGAACACAGGAATTCAATGCCAAGTAGCACAGACTTAATCAATTGAATGTTAATATAGCATAGATTCTTCAACTCACTTAGAAGACAGAATAAGACAATAAGACAAAAACTATCTGAGAAGCACAAAATGTACACATGTACATTTCACAGATGATTCCTTTAAATAATCCATAACTTTGTGACACTGTACAGCAATTTAGGTCAGAGATCGTTGTGGAAGAGATATCTCAATTTATCACCCACTAGTGTAATTTAATACCTGAATTTTAATTAATTAATTAATTAATTAATTTTGTTAGGGGCTTGCTACACAGCTCAGACTTGTAGTGATCCTCTGCTCTCAGCCTCCCCAGTACTGGGATTATTGGCGTGGATCAACATGCCCAGTTTTAGTGGTCAGCATGGCATGCCCAGTGTTCTGGGTCCTTGCACAGTATATAGTGCTGGGGACAGAAACAAGCTCCTTGTGCTTGCCAGGTAGACAAGCTATCTCCCCAATCTCAGCACCTAAATTTTAGAGAAGAGATTCTACTATGTCCTGAGGGGAAAAAAATAGAGATATAACATTTTAGATAAATAAGATTCTCTAAAACAACTGAAGAAATCCTGTAGTAATAATCAAGCAGATAACAATACCAAACTCCAGGAAGACAAGTTTTAGCAATGTATAACCAACCAATTTAGCTATCAGTTATGAAGTATGCAAAGAAAAAATAAAATATAGGTTGGATGTTTGCAAAACTAATGCAAAGAATATTAACAACCTACAAAATCACCCATATATCATGTTTAATAGGAAAAACATTCAAAATTATATCATAGACAGGTTCAAATATGAAAAAGAAAATATCATGAACAACATGAAGAAAGGGCACATATTAATATGCTAAGAAAGAATATCCATAAAGATGTATAAATTATGTAAAAAAATTACATATTCATTATTGTGAATTGAAGATAGATTAAAACAGGCAGAATAAAGAAGCAATAATACAATAGTAATGGAGTTTTACTATAGTAATGGGGGTTTTAACACACCAGTTTCACAAAGTGATAGATCAACTAAGCAAAAAGTCGGCAAAGAAATAACAGAAATAAACAAAACTTGTGAAGAAATTAATTTGATAGACCTTTGCAGAGTATTTCACACAACACCATAAAGTTCACATTCTTCTCAACTGCAAGTGGGACATACTCCAAAATAAGTAAATATAATAGCTCACGGAGTACTTTTAACTAAATGCAAAGGAATTGGAATTGCCCCATGCATACTATCTGATCACAGTGTAATAAAGCTGGAAATTATTGAAAAAAGGAGTTATAAAAACACCATAAATGTATGGAAATTAAACAACAACCTTCCAAACAGCCAGTGGGTCACAGATGAAATTAAAGAAGAAATTTTAAAAAGTATTTACAATCAAAAGACAATGCAGTTACAACATACTGAAGCCTCTGGAATGCAAAGAGAGCCGTCTTGAGAGGAAAACTAAAGGAAATCATAAAGATTTGAGGAGATATTGTTGTTTTGGAGGTGAAGAAAACAATACAAAGAATAAATAAATCAAAGAGTTGTTTCTTTAAAGAATGAATAAAATTAATAAACCACTAGCCAACCTACTAAAAAGAAAAGTAAAGGAAAGAAAAAAAACCCAAATCCATTCAATAAAAAAGAAAAGAGTAATATCACTACAGACGCTAGAAAATTCTGAAGATCATCAATACCTACTTCCACAATCCTACTCTCATAGGATGGAAACACAGAGGAAATGGATGGTTTCCGAGATATATATTAAATGCTAAAGCTGAGTCAAGAAGATATACAAATTCTGAATAACCAAAGAAAAGAAATTTAAGATGTAATAAAAATAGATACGAACATAGGAAGGTCCAGGTCCTGATGAATTCAAAGCACAATTCTACATGAAATATAGAGAAGATTTAATGCCAAATTTTCTCAAACTCTTCAATGAAACTGAAAGGGAAGCAATTCTCACAAACTCATTCCTGCAGGCAATTATTACTGTACTTCCAAAACAAGAGAAAGATCCAATTAAAAAACAGAACTATAAGCCAATCACTTTAATGAACATACATTCAAAAATCCTCAATAAAATACTAGCAAACAGAATGCAGCAAATCATCAAGAAGGCTATACATCATGACCAAGTAATATTTAACCTAGGAATGCCAGAATGGTTTAACATATGCAAAGCCCTAAATGTAATACAGCACATGAATAGAACCAAGAATGAAAAACACATGATCTTCTCAATAGATACAGAAAAAGCTTTTGACAAAGTTCAATACTTACTTAACATAAAAACCCTACAGAGAATTACAATAGATGGTCTATGTCTCAACCTGATACAAGCCATCTATGAGAAACCAACAGTCAATATCATACTAATGGGTAAAAAGTGAAGGCCTTCACTTTAAAATCAGGAAAAGGAGGAGGAGGTCCACTGTCTCCATTCCTATTCAATATAGTTCTAGAAACATTAGTCAGAGAAATTAGACAAGAGAAAGAAAATGAATAAGGATTGGAAAATAAGTGAAATTATCATTATTTGCAAATGACATGATACTTTACAAAGAGAATACCAAAAATCCATCGAGTCTTACAGATTTAATCACCAAATTCTGCAATGTAGCAGGATACAAAGTCAACAACCAAAAATTCATTAGCATTTCTGTACATAGTGATTGCATAGAAAGAGATATTAAGGAAATCATGCCTTTCATAATAACATTTAAAAAATGAGATACTGAGAATTCAATCCCAAAAAGGCTGTAAAATATTTATTCAGTGAACGTTATGACACTATGAGAAAAAAGATTGAGGAGAATTTGAGGAAATGGAAAAATATTCCCTGCTCCTGGATAGAAAGAACCAACATGGTGAACATGGCCTTACTCCCAAAATCGTTATACAAATTCAATGCAACTCCTATTGAAATACCATTAGTATATCTCACAGAGGTAGAGAAAATTTTCTTCAAATTCATTTGGAACCAGAAGAGAACCAGAATATCAAAAGCAATCTTGGGATACAAAGGAAAAGCCACAATCCCTGGCTGGAAATTAAACTCTAAATGTACTATGATAAAGTTATCATTATAATGGCACAGAGAAAAACCTGAGGATCAAAGAAACAGATTAAAAGATGCACACACAACTGCAAACACACTTAACCCTCATCTTTGCTTAGTGGAAGCAAGTTAGCTTCTTTAATAAATGGTGCTGGAAAAACTGGCCTTCTACATGCGGAAGGCTAAAACTAGACCCTACATATCATTATGCGCAAAGCTACAGTGAAAATGGATCAAAGGTTTAAATAGTAAAACAGAAACACTAAATATTCTGGAGGAAAATGTAGATAGAAATCGTAAAGACATAAGGATAGGTAGAGACTTCATGAACAAAAATCAGACCGCACAGGAAATATATCAAAGAATCAACGACTGGGCTCTCATGTTTATGAAAACTTTCTGCACTTCAAAGAAAATCTCCAGCAGGGTACAAAGAAAACCCACAAACAAAAATTATAGCCAACACTCCCTCTGACAAACCCTTCTATCTAGAACAGACAAGGAATTTTTTAAAAATCAGGCCTCCCAAATTCAAAGACCCAGTCCAAAAATGAGAATCTGAATTGAATATCCACTTCTCAGAAGAAAAATTATAACTGGCAAGTAAACATATGAAAAAATGTTCAGCATCAATGGTCATTCAAGAAATACAAATTATAACAACACTGAGATTCCATCTCACCCCAGAAATAATGGCTAACATCAACAAGTCAACTGATAACAAAGGCTATTTGGGCTGTGGAATAAAAGGAACCCTTCTCCACCGTTGGGAGTGCAAACAGGTTCAATCACTATGAAAATCAGTGTGGAGTTTCCTTAAGAAGTTGGGATCAGAGATCCAATTCAAACCAGCTCTTCCCCTCCTGGTTATTTTTCCAGAAGAACTGAAATCTTCATACCACAGTGATATATGTACACCCATGGTTGTAGCAGCAAAGTTTGTCCTACCTAAATCCTGGTAACAACCCAGATGCCCATCAGCTGAAGAACAGATAAAGAAAATGTGGTATTTTTTTACACAATAGGGTATTATTCAGTTATAAAACAGGATAAATTTGAGTCTTTTGTTGGTAATCAGTTGCAACTAGAGAACATACTCTTAAGGGAAATAAGTCAGACTTACATGTGCAAACATTGTATTGTCTCCCTAGTGTGAGAACCTGAAGAGAAAATGGAATCTGAAGGATATAATAGACACTAGGAAAAGGGTATGAACTTGTTCTAAAGGAAAGTTACTGAGTTGAGAAAAAGGACAAGAGGGAGTGGGGGAAAGAGATTTTTCTATGTATGTAAGCAAGATGGCTTGAACAGATGCAGTATACATTTCTGCTGATCTATGGTGTGTCACAGATAATAATTTGTTTTATCTAATTTTTCAATTGTTTGTAATTTTTCATTCTTAATTTCTTTCTTCCTATTTTGCATGCATACATCTGGTAATATGAATAACTGGTTGGAAGACAAACTGTGTGTGTATTATAAGAAATACTGTGAAATTCGTATTACTTTGTTAAGTGACATTTTGTATCACTTGTAATTTTTTCTGTTTTGATTCTAATTTGGAGCCTGAGGAGATAGCTCAGTAGAATAAGCAAGTGCAAGGTCCTGAGTTCAATCCCTAGTACTACAAAATAAATGAATAAATAAATATGCATATATATGTCTGGCTTAATTCGAATTTGTACTGTCTTTAAAAATAACAAAGTCAATAAATCAAATAATAAGCCACATTTGTGAGTATAAAAATAGAAAATGAATATCCTTTTTAAAATTCATGTTATTTAAAATTACATTTAAATATTATTATATTTATAGAATTTACTAAAGATAAACTGACATAATGATTAGACAAAATTCAAGGCTGATGCATATATTTTCAGTTTTTCTATTGGTGGGGCAAAGTACTCAATAACCACACTTAAAATTAGGAGAGGTTTATTTGGCGCTTGGACTCTGAGACTCCAGTCCATAATCAGCTGGTTCCAAGATAGAAACACCGCAGAAGAAAGGAGTGGCAAAATGACACCAAGTTTGTATGTCTAAAAAGCAGAGAAAGGAATCAGCAAGAGGGAAGACTGAGCACCAAATGTAGCGCCTGAAGGTGCACTTAGGGACTCACCTACAGACACCGAGAAGTATGCTTTCCCATGCCACTAGGTGGCACTGACGCCAATCAAATTGACAAGATCAGCTGTCATTCCGTTCTCCACTTGACATGTAAATATAACTTATTAAACCCTGTTTACTCTCCAAATAAGCACAGGGTCATCATCAATCAACCTAACAATATAGCTTTGATGGATATAACTGATAGAAGCACTCATGCCTTCCTCAAATTCAACAATTCCAGCATTTCTCAGAAGTCAATTCTAAAGTCTCAAATTCAAAGCACACTCTTAGTGGTGAAACCTTGAAAATGCAAAATGTAAGTTAGCTAATCACAATGCACAAAGAAGGATTATTTCTTCTTTGAAGAAATGTAAAAGCAAAAATTAACACCAGCAGGACAAACAGTAAGTCCCACAGCTCTGTGTCTGTCATCTAGGACACATGGTGGTAAGATGTGCATGACACAGGTTTGGATGGCTTCGTCTCTCTGGCCTTACCTGTTGCAGCCCACCCAGATTCTTTCTCAGGCTAGTTTTGCTTCTTTTCTGTGGCTTTCTTCTGCAGACCTTACATATTCCTGGTATGTCCAGCATTCTGGGACTCTTTCTTCTTCATTCCAACAAGTCATGCGCCCACATGTCAGAGATACACTGGCTGGAATCTCTCTCCTTCCTTTGAATTATGACTAGACTCTTCCATGGCCACACAAGTCTTGCAGTCTGCATGCTTCTACAAGCAGCGTTTCGTGAACAAGGCTAAGACCTACTGGCAAAGTGAGTGGTAGTCATTTGGACCATGGTTGCAGTTGCCTTTAGCTACATAGGTGGCTGACCATGGAAAAATAAATACAAGGATCCACTTCTCTCCCTTTCCCTTCTCCACCAAGATCTGCCTTCTTAATGGAAAGATTTCCAGCTTTGCACCTTTCACCCTGGGTGATTAAATTCTCACTTCCTCTGCAAATTCATCTTATGACATTTCTTTTCTTGTCCTCTTTAAAAGAACTTAGAACTTAGGTTTTGTTTAATGTTACTAATCTCTTTAACAGTCACACTTTCTTTGAACTTAGTTTTATATGTAGTATTTGCATTGGAAAAAATAATTTTTCAAATATTTACACTCTGAGTCATGCTCCAAATTCTCACTAAAATCTGCCTTAAAACAGCCAGCAGCAGAAATGTCACAGCCTGAACATTGGGATGCTTTGAAACTTCTACAGATTTATTGGTCCATAGCCTTAAACTAAGTCTTCTGCAAAGTCTCTGAACATCAGTGATAAAGGGTAGAAAATTTCTTTTCCAGAGTTAACAATTTGGTCTCTAGTCCAGTTCCCAAAGTAGTCTTTATTACAGTTTGAGCCGCCTAAAAGTGTCCTTTATTGTTAACATGCCTTTCAGTATTCTATTTCTCTGAATTCGGAACAGAATCACCCACTGAGATCTACTTGGAGCACTTAGAGCTTTTCTAGCTGGCATTACCAAATGTTGCCTTTTCCAAAGACTTCTGAACCATTTGAACAACGACAATAGAAAGAGTATACTTGGGACCAATGTTCAATATTTGCCAGTTTTTTCTTTTTTGTTTTGTTTTGCTTTTGGTCTGCACAAAATTTCCAACACCTAGAACATAAAGAAGGAAAATTTATTTTGTCTCATTGATTCACAGAATTTGGTTCATGTTTGTCCAGTTTCAAGGCAGGAACATCACCGTGAAGCATTGTGAAGGAACAGATTCTCTTAGTCTGCACATGAAGCAGCACAGGAAAACAGTACCAAGAGGTAGGCACGAGGGACCAAACCTTCAAAGCCACTCAGACTCAATCAGAAGTTGAGTAATTCACTAGACAGCTCTGAAGTAAACCAAGTAGAAATTCTAGTTTAACTTTGACAACATATCAAACAGAAATAAGAAAATATCATTTTTTAAAACACAGGCATTTTGTTTTATTGCGGACATGCCTTGTAAGGGAGTGTTTTCATCAATCCTATAAATCCTGTTGGAGCATGTAGGAAGGAGTATGACTTTCAATTTCTTAAATGATTTTGTTAAAAGGCATAATCACAACAGTTTGTAATAAGAGTTTACACTTATACAAATGTGATATGTTCATGTTACAGCGACACATGCTCTTTTTATATGCTGCTGTGAGAAACTACCTCAAAAGATTTAAGCTACACTACGCATTAGCATAAAAATCAATCTTAGAACCTGTTCTGTTTTTATCAGGAGAACTTTAAATGGATATCAGGAGAAGGAAAAAAGCTCCTAGATTTCAAGGGAGTTCTGGAATGGGGACCCCATAAGAAGTACTTCTGGTTAAGATTTTATTCACCTAACTTTACATATTGCCCAAGTTTCAACACAGGGTTTATGTGATATCAAATGAATTTATGGTATTTTGTCCATATCATCTTCTTAAGTAATACAAAGTTATGTATTAGAAAGGTTCATTTCTAATCATCATGATCCACCTTAATTTTAAAATTTACCCCTAATGTGTCATTCTTTCTTTTAAAAATCATTTTATTAAAATAATTTCACAAGATTATGATGATTCTCCCAAGAAATGTAAATACCCTGTAACATTTTAAAAATTAAAAAAAATCATATTTCAGGCATTTTGCAATTTCCACATAGTCCTTATGTAATCAGTGTTTACTGGATTTTGTCTTTTGTTATGTAAACCAAGTAATCATAATATCAACTGTTTATATGTTGGGATACTTCAGCATTTTCAGATGTGTATACTTAGGGGTATAGTGTCCAGTTTAATTAAGTTTGTATAAAATATAAAAAACGCTTGTCAAGTTAGATAAAATCACTTTTGTCTAGAATATTCTGAATAATTAGAGGTTTCTAGAGTAAAAACTGTGCTTTTATAAGATTTATCTTTAAAGAGTTTAATTACTTTCTAGGTAGGAAAACATAATTTTCCCCAAATACATTGTTATTCTTTCTCACTATTTTATTTTCCCTTTCCTTCAAAATGCAGTTTGAATCAATTTTTAAATATATTCACCATTATTTATATATTTCTCATATCCTTTTATGTTGTAAACTGGTTGAATTTAGGCTCTGTATTTTTTAGGTGATTATAAGAAAATATGTTTTAAAAAATCCAATAAGAAAAATTGCTCATTCTTTCATCCTTAATATATAAGGATAGAATAACTACTGAGTATTTTCTCACTATAGGTCAAGTATGAAAGCTACCTAAGATTTTGGAATCTTTTCACATTAGGGTAAGTATTTCTAAAATTATCAACCTTTTTTGGAGCCTTTTGGCTGATTTGAAATTATGCATGCATAATTTTTAAATTTAAAATTTGAAGTAGATGTATATTTATAACATTTATTTTGAATATATATTATTATAATATTCTGAATTTTAATTCGATACTTGGGGAGTGATTTGAGGAAATTTGTTAATTCAATAATATTTAGATTTTAAGGTAATTTTATAAACAATCATGCTGTTCCTCTATTTCATTATTTCTTAATGAAGTCACTTCTGGAACTGACAGGTCTGTAAGTAAAAGTGATGCAAAGTTTTTTTTAATATCTGAGCATACAAACATAAGTGAATCAAACCCCAATAATGAAGTTAGATGCGTGTTCTATTACAATGTTCCCAGTCTTCTAATGATAGATGCTTAGGTCATTACTTACTGTGGACAATATCAAACCCCATCACACTGACTGTACTCCTAGCATCTCCTTGTTTCTCAGTCGGCTTTTCTATATGGATGAGCATAGTATAATAACTGATTTGCTGTGTCACTATGCATAAGACCATGAAGTCACTCAACCTCTAAAGAAAAAATTCATGCACTCACCTAGCTCAGCTAATCCTTGAACCAACATATTCTGTCTCGTTAATGCGAGTCAAAATGGTTCTTGATATCAAAACTAAAGTTTAGAATTGTTCAATCACAATCTATAACTATTCCAGAAGCAAACATAAAATAAATATTTGTGCAAAACTAAAATATTTTCTATTCACCCTATTATGTTGGAGCATAGCTATTTTCTTTATTTTTTTATGTTTTTTCTTCACGTATTTGGTACAATCTATACAATCTCACTACACAGATTGGACTCCTAGTGATTCTCCTGTTTTCAGCCTCCCAAGCTCTGGGATTACAGATGTGTGCTGCCACAGCCAGTCTCAATTTCCATCTCAGCGAGTTTTGGGGGTGGGGCCCTGCACAGCACGCAGGGGATCGAATTCCTGCAGCTGAGCTCTGTGTAAGCAGGCACTTTAGTCCGCTGAGTTATCTGGCTGGTCCTGTTTTCGTTAAATTGTGGAAAACACAAGTTGGATTTCCTAACCTAGTGAAAACAAGGGTAGGAAGTGTTTCTCTGTGAAAACGACCTGAAAAACGGGTGTCAGCTGATCTCAGGTAGCAAAGGTCTATTCACAGACTAGAAGGACTGGGGAAAGATAATTTAAGGAAGAAATCTAAAACAAAGGACTATTAAATGTAAAGTATAATAAATGGCAATTTCGGATGATGCCAGTATATTAAATGTAAGGTATAATAATTAAGTTTATAATATATGCTTACCAGCTTAAATATGTATATAAAGGCTGAAGGAACACTTACACATTAAAATGGAAAAAAAAAACCCAAAAATAAATTGAGTGTGGTCAAGGAATAATATCAATTACTAATATATATTTTAAGATGTTGAACATCTAAAAGATCATTATCCTAAAAAAATTAAAAATTGTAAAATGTGTGGCTGAATATGTTACTAATAAAATTTTAAGTAGAATTCTCAACATCTGTGTTGAAAGGTTTTTTTATACAAATTACAACCAATAAGATGATAAAGAAAACTTAATTATAGTGGCAAGTTCGTGGAAGAGAAACAACACAATTATCTTTATAAGGAACCAAAAGGAGAATCAATAGATCTTACTTTTATAATATAATCAATAATAAGTATACATTCAGAATCAATTGCGTTCTTTATAATAAAATTCTTAGAAGTATCACATCTCTGATATGAAGATTTTCTGAAGTTGAACAAAATTTCATGTATTATTTAGAATATTGAAAACTAAGGCTTACAGGAATAGAAAGAAAAAAAGCAGCTGCTCTATGAGAAAATCTTAATATGCAAATTTTAAAATTTCTAATTTTTTTTTCTCTAAATAAGTATAAATTAATATTGTGCAGGAACACAGAGAGCCATCTGGTGTGCAGAGTGGAGACAGCCTAGTACTCCCAACGTAAGCAATTATGCCTCGATACACAGCAGAGGAAATGGCAATTTCGGATGATGCCAGTAGATGGGAACACGTGTGGAGGGCACCGCAGGTAGAGCGTGGAGTACACCCGGGCTAGGCTGACAGCTCCTGCACTGCCAAATCGATGAGGGAACAGCGCGTGGAGAGACAGAGCTCGGAAGCTGAGAATGCTAAGTTTTCTTGAAACGGATGAGGACAAAGCAGTGGAGATGAGAGAGATGAAGAAATAGCTCCAGAGATCATCACAGTCATTTCCTTGAGTATTAAATTGAATTAGCACACTGTGTTAAAATTAGGTATATTTTATATGAAAAGAGTAATTGTCATCATGCATCTCTCTGTCAGTCTACTACCTTTCTCTACATTTCAAGTAAGACAAAAATAATTTTCTCTCATTTTAAATTATTTTCTCATTCACTGAAACACTTTTTCCAATGATACAGTTGAGTGAGGCAAGATGATTCCACATCCAAATATTCAAGCTTATTTAGTGCCTCTTAGAGTCTACTTCTGTAAGGAAAGAAAGACATGAAAATGAAAAATTAGTTTCTCCTGTGAGAACATCTAATAATCTTCATTTCATTTTCATCTGTAGTTATTCCTGAAGTCCTATGATATTTCTACTCTGCAAATAGTTCCTTTAACTAAAAGATCTGGCAATTATAACTAAGTAATTAGTTACCATTTGTGAAATGTAATAGAAAGGCAATATAAAGCAGAAATTCATAAAGTTCATACAATATTTTATTGTAGAAAAGAAAACTATGCATACTGTTGGGGTCAAAATACACACAGACTGAGCCTGCCAGATAGCTCAGCGGATTACAGCACCTGCTTAGGCAGACACAGAGGCCTGGGGTTCAATCCCTGGTTTGCCATGCCAGCCTTGCCCCCAGGGTGCACTGAGATTGAGATTGAGACTGGGTGGTGGTACAAGCCTGTAATCCCAGCTCTTGGGAGGCTGTAAACAGATGGATCATTATGAGTCTGATCTAGTAATGAGACCCTGAACACCTTGTAAACCTTCCCTAAAATACGAAGAAGGAGGAGGAGGAGGAGGAGGAGGAGGAGGAGGAGGAGGAGGAGAAGAAGAAGAATTTCCTGAAATTTTCTGTTTCTCTGTATTTTGTTTGTTATCACGAAGTAGAAGTACAGTTGGTTTTCAAGAAATGCTTAAAATTTAGCAAAAGAAAATAACAATAATTTATTTGCTATTTTAGTCAATATGGCTTACATGTCTGATGAAGCCAAGGATTTCTCAGATAACTAGGTTTCCTGTAAGACTTTAGTGACTAAATATAGTGATCATAATTAGTATTTTCTACTTAATGTAATTTCTGATTGATACTCAAAGCAATAAAAATATAGACCTTTGAACATATTTCTGGATTATTCAAAGCTATAGTTCAAGATGCTATAGATGAAATTATTATGAAGGTAATTTTAATTTATTTATCTTAGATATTTAAATTCATTAAATTAAATAGATAAGGAAATTTGGGAAACATTTTTCAACAAACCTATTTTTATTTTTATTTATTTATTCTTATGTATTTAGTACAGGATCTACAGGGTCTCACTATGTAGATCAGACTCATAGTGATCCTGCTGTTTTCAGCCTCCTAAGCACTGGGATTATAGGTGCATGCCACCACGCCCAATCTAAATATTCTAATTAAAATAACTAAAAACGCATAGCTAGGAAAACTGTATGAATGTTTATGTAATGTAATATTTCTCCAAAAACTACACCTTAACAGCATTCTATTTCTGTGTATAAATGTTAAATAATAACTGCTGCTTGCATTTCAAAGGATTGTGTCTTGTATTGAAATTTGTACAGATTATGTTTTGCTGTAATGCAATGAATGTTAATCCTTAGAAAATACTATTAATTCAAGGGCGAGCTATTATATTTTCTAGTAGTTTAGGAAAATATACTCAATAGAAATGAAATAGGTACAGACAATATTTCAATTCCCATACAGTAAATTTGTTTTTCTCATGGTAATAATTGTTTAAAATTGCAATTTAAAATGTAATTGTTTTAGCATTTGAGAAAAGTTTATACTAGTTAGCAAGGAGGGAAAAAGCTAAATAACTTGCAAGTTAAAAAGCAAACATTTGAAGTCATACATTAAATATTTAGAAGGCTAGTGCTAAAAAGAATTGTTTTAATAACATTACCATATTTAATGAATTCTATGAATTTAGAAACCTGTTTTAATATTCCTAAAAACATACATAACAATTAATGGAGTAAGAAAGGCTTTTTTAAATTTTAATTGTCTATGCTAACTTCTAAAAGAATCTCAGATGATTTTACTTTGTTAAGTGAAATTCTGTATCACTTGTGAGTTTTTCTGCTTTCTCATTTGCAATCTTTTTAAATTTTTTATTAAATAAAAAATAATGTAAACTTTAAAAATTGGTATTTTCTTGAGTCTGCAAAACCACAACTATATTACGATTATCAGAGTGTACAGTTCTTAAAGTTATCCATTTCCCTCAGCTAACAGTACACTTCTTAAAGGAAAATGATGATTTGCATTGCATTCGAAGTCATATATTTGCCCAATTGCCCTTATTCAGACTCTGTGCTTTCCTTTTGTTGCCTCAAATAATTGATTTCTTATAAACTTAATTTTAATTTTAGTTCCTTTCAAGGAAACTCCACAAAAATTTTTGTCAATTTGGGTCTCATAAACTTTTTTTTAAGTTTATGACAACAGTATTCTGAATTTAAATCCATTGCCACTATCCCTGGAGATTTTCTATTTTTTTATGTATGATGTCTAAACATAGATAAATACTAACACCTCTGGTCTTACACTATAATCTCTAAACTTTTTTTTTTTTTTTTTTTTTTTTGCACGGAACTGAGGATTGAACTTCAGGCCCTTGCACTTGCCAGGCAAGTGCTTATTCCATTGAGCTATCTCCCCAGCCCCTATAATCTCTAAACTTTGAAGACAGATTTGGATTCTTTTTAGGGAGATGGGGTGATTTCAAAGTGTCATGGGATTTTCACAGTCCTCTGTGCTGTGCAATGGATTTTTTTTTTTAAAGAAAATGTTTTTTTAAAATTATTTATTAAAGAAAAAAAAATAATAAAAGGGCTGGGGAGATGGCTCAGTAGGATAAGTGCTTCCCTGGCAAGCACAAGGGTCTGAGTTCAAT
>NDGM011013477.1:0-10534 GCA_002564305.1 Octomys mimax | reverse complement strand
TTCCTCATCATTTCTGAGCACCTTCTTACTTTCTGGCAAACTCTAATATTCCAAGTTCATTCTGAGGGAAAAAATGAACTAAAATGTGCAATCTCTTTCTGATGAAAATGCTGGAAAACAAAAACAAACAGAAGACAGGAACATGGAATCGATGCCCAAGGTTTGGTGAACACAGCAGCTCTGGAAGGCCTTAGGGAGCGCTGCGTCTCCCGGAAACGGAGGCTGGGCTGGCCACAGGCTGGAAGCTTCTAGATGCAGATGCTGCTAGTGTTGGGAAGACTTGGGGGCTCGTCAAGGACAGGCTCACGCGCCCTCCCCCATCCATGGTAACAGAAGACAAAGGCATGCAGTTCACAGGACCAGGCCCTAAGGGATTTTGGCCCTGCTTCATGGAGGAGAAGAGTGACGACCAATCACAAAAATGTCTGTTTACGTCAATTTTTGTTCTTCTTCCCCCTTGTCTGTGGAGTTGAGGGCGCACAGGAAAGAAGACAAACAATGAAAACTGAGAAGGTGATAAGGTCAGAACCCCTTCGGATTGGCTGGTGCCAGGATAAGTAAAAAATACACAAGTAAATACATAAATATCGGATTCTGAGAGTGTTTCGGCCAAAGCAGACACTCCTGGATCCGGGACATCCAGGTGACTCGTGTTTCACCCGGCAAGAGCCCCCAAAGTGCTAGGCTGTGTCGTCTCATGCGCGGGAAGGAACAACCCTGTGCTTTGGGGTGGACACAAGGAACCTGCTGGCCGGAGGAGGCTGTGACCACGCCCCAGGACTGATGCACACTGGGAAGCGCGCTGCGGGGCTGTCTCGCTTGCCTGGTCCAGCTGTGCTCTTGACCCTCCCGGATGCTCCAAGGTTCAACCCCAGAGGACAGCCTGAACTGCTTGGGGCAAAATCCAGAGTGAAAGTTGGAGAGGGGATGAATGGCAGCTGGCTCTGTCCCGCCCCTGCCGCCCTGCTTTTCACCAGATACTTTTCAAGATCTTTTAGCATTATCTAGGAGTTAAATAAGCCACTGGCCTCTGAGTTTAGAAAATGCCCTGACACCTTAAGATAAAAGGCGATTGCAGCCTGATTTTGAAAAAGTCACTAGATTTTCTAGGGCAAAATGAGGGTCCTGTGACATTCATTCACTTGGATCCAACCACCTGGCATTTCTAGACTCATAGTTGTCAAAAGAGGGGGACTATTAATAAAACAAACAGATATATAGCACTTATGCTATAAATACTCAAACTAACATCCGCAGCCATCATGGAAGTGGAACTGAGAACGACTTGCAGAGCCCTTGTCCTCCAGTCAGAATGGCTGTCATGATTACAGAAGAGAGTGCAGGCTGGTGAGAATACCGAGGGGACAGGGACTGCTCCCCACCACGGGTGGAGTGGGACTTACTGCAGCCCCTATGGGAATCAGTGTGGAGACTCTTCTAAAAGCTAAGAAGAGAAATGCGATTTGAACTGTCAGCACCACTCCTTGGTATAGTCTTCAAAGAACTGCAGACAGCACACTGTAGTGGTGCATGCACACCTGGGTTTACAGCTGTGTTGTTCATGACAGCGAAGCTGTGGCAACAGGCTGAAACCTGCCAACTGATTGAGCAAGGAAGTGCACTATAAATTATTCAGCCATAATTGGTTATAATTTGCAAGAACATGAATGGAACTGGAGACCATCATTAAATATTGCATGTCGCTCTGCTCTGAAACTGTCAGATGAATAAAACAAGGAGACAGGACAGAAAACTACAAGGTAGACTGTTAGAAATAGAAAAAAAGATTAGAAGAGGGGGAGGAAAAGGAGAAGGGGTAAGGAGGGAAGAATAATTAAAATAGGGCCGATGAGATAGCTCAGCAGACTGAAGCACCTGCTTAAGAAAGCTTAGGCAGGTGCAGGGACCAGGGTTTGATCTCCAGCACCACATGCCATGCCAGCCCCGCCCCTAGGGCAGGCTGAGTTGGCCAGAGTCTGGGCATAGAGGAGCCGGCCTATAATCCCAGTGCTGGGGAAGCTGAAAGCAGGAGGATCACCATGAGTCTGAACTGTGTAGTGAGACCATGAAACAACCAAATACATTTCTAAAAAATCAAAATACGCCATGTGCATATATACCATTGAACCAAAATGAACCTCACAAATCTGTCCCTAGTAAGCACTACCAGTTCTTCATGGAAGAAAGGGTGAACGTCCAGGGCATGTTCAGTAGTTGAGTGACACTCACCCCACCCCCACCCCTTGGGCACTCAGAATATTGCGGTCGCATGGAATTTAAGCATCCACTCTTCACTGCTCAGCCATCACTGAGTAAGGGCTTCAGCCTTGTATAACTTTCTGGAAAGAGATTCTCCCCTTGCCAGTTTTCTCTGGTATTAGACAAGGTTGTCCTGAGTCATGCAGTGCTGGTGTGATTTAGACTCTGAGATTGCAAACAGCAACACAATGCACAAGTGCCTGCCTGCCAAGGAGGTTGTTTTACAGATGCCCAGCACATGGGATACTAAGTGGAGAGGTTAGGAGCAAAGGATTGGAGGGGAATCTGGGCTTCATCCCCTGCAGGCTGGTTGCTTCTGAGAAAGTCACTCCGCCCCTTTGTGTATGTTTCTTCCTCTGTACAATAGGGATAGTCATAGCTATCTTATAGAGCTATTTGCAGGACGAAATGAGGTTTCCACGGTGGAATCATGACCAGGAGTTGAGGTCTAGCCACTCCCTGTTGACGTTTAGTGAAACTGTTTTGAATTCACTGAGTGGAATCCATAATGATTGGCCAAGTATTAAAATTTGTAGCTAGTTCAGAGTTTATCTCTTGCGTTTAAAACTTATGCATGCAGGGAGCCCTGTGTTTGCAATCCTGTGGATAAATTATTGGAATTCCATCAAGTTAATTTCCATCTACCACTTCCAGTGCAACCCACAGCAAAAATAAAGACACGAAGGCATATTTATAGTAATGGGGAGCCAAGGGGTCCTAAGTACAGCCATGGTGATGGCTATCCAGAGCAAAGGCCTTGACCCAGAGCCAAACCCAGATTTTATTCAGTCATGAAGGAGGAGTGGCTTGAGGATGGATGACTGCAAATTGCAGGAAGTTAGTGAGTTCTGTGAGCTGGGCTAGGTAGGAGGCCTGTATTTACCTCTGTCATATGCAGAGAGAAGGATATGCAGAAGAGGTAATTTGCATTATACCATTGAGATAGTATATAATGTTTTGGGGTCCTGTGCTTCAGCTCTGATGTGTAATCATTCAAGCCCCAGGAAGTCAGCCTCTATCTCAAGGCTCAATCCCAACCAACAGCTTGGAGCACTGGATCTTCATCCCGTCTCCACCCAGCTCACATTAAAGAGCGGCAGGTGTGGGTGATCAGGGAAGCACAAGTTCCGTCTTCTCCATCAGCTCCTCAGCTAGACCGATATACATTGCTTAAAGCTAATTGAGGGATCAGGAAAAGTCCTGGCCAGCTCTGTACCTATCAATACATGGAAATAGGGTCAGGCTCAGCCAAAATGGAGACAACTGCTCGTCTTTCAAGGAGAGTCGCCCAGGTGGTCCTCCACATATGCAGAGTTGGGTGTCATGCGCACATCTGTAATCCTAATACTCTGGGAGACTGAGGCAAGAGGATCGAAAGTTTGACCCCAGCCTGAGCTATTAAGTAACTTAGAGAGACACGGTCTCAAAATATAAAATAATTTTAGCATTTTTTTTGGGGGGGGTGGCTCAGCCTGCCCTGGGGGTGGGGCTGGTATGGCATGTGGTGCTGGGAATCAAACCATGCTCCCTGTGCTTGGCTAAGCTTACCTAAGCAGGCGCTTTTGACTGCTGAGGTACCTCACCAGCCCCATAAAATAATTTTAAAAGGGCAGGGTATAGCCTTATTTAGTCTTCCTGTCTTTTGTCAATGACATTATTTTAAGTATTGTAAACACCTCATTTTCTAGACATAGGAAGAGGATTTTGATATAGTGGATGATTAATTTTGTGTTTTTCAAGGAGGTCGCCTTGCCCACAGGTCACTGACTCTTTGGCCTGCTTTTCAGCAGCTGTGTCATGCATCCATATGAGCACAGCGGGGGGTGAGAACATCAAGCCACCGGTTCTGTGGCTAAATTTTAACAACACCAAGGACAGGATGGGGTGTGGGTCTGTGAGCCAGCGGGGCCTGGCAGTATTTCTCAAACTGGTCCGTGGAAAGCCAGCATGGCCACGCTCCCACCTCCAACTGAGGGCATGAATAATTTCTGCAGTTACATCAGCCCTTCTGGGGAACTTTCATACTTTGATGGAGACTTATGGAATCAAATCTGAGGAGCCTGTGAAACTGGGTGTATCCCAAGAGTTTCCAAATGCATTTCCAAACCAAATCTCTGTCTTGGCGCAAGGTGTGTGTATGCATCACAAGATCTGGAGTAGATATGAGACATAGTTAGCACAGTTCCTCTGAACAGTAGGCACCAAGTCCACATCCCTGTGCCAGAGGCTCACAGGGGGAAGCACCTGAGAAGGAAAAAATAGCAAATGGCAAAGGGACTTTCCAGCCTGTGCTGCAGGTCTGCAGCCTGTGATGGAGGGAGGGAGGAAGAACAGCTGGATAGGAAGGATCCCCTAGGCTGATAGGGAGGCTTGAGCCCAAGTTGCCCATTAAAGGAGCTCTGTGTCTTCCAGGGAGGAGCCCAAGCTAGTAGTTCTCTGGCTTCGCATTGGCCATTAGCTGGTAGGACCCCGATGGACATGTAGTCAGTCGGTACTGCTCCTGGTACTGCTCCTGCATCTGGGGATGGGAGTGCAGGATGTTGAGGTCCGGCCACTTCTGCTGTGCTTCTATTAGGGAGCCATTCAAAGCTCTGGGAACATGAACAGTTACTCTGCCCCCTAGGGGACACATCCTTTCTGCAGCCTAGGCTGTTGTGACACAGCCAGGAGTGAAAGCTCTTTGTCATCTATAAAGCTTTCCAGGAACCTAGAGGATTTCGTTGGGGACCAAGTGCCTCAGCCGCTGTGCTGGCATTGTGCTCCTTGACCCCAAGGCACCATTTTATTCTCTGTCCCGGGTTTCCAGGCCTAGCATGGTACTGGGCTTCAAACAGGTCCTCAGAGAATGTTTGCTGAATGATGATAACAAGTGTTGTGAGTTCTGAGAGGAAACTGGCCATGACTAAGCTGGGCGTGGGCTCCTGGTGCTACACAGGAGCATGGTCTCTCCGGCAGGCAGCACACCCCAGGGAGGGTGGCCAGTGGCTTCCAGTGATGTGGCCTGTACTTGCATCTGGATCCCAAGAAGCTGTTCAGCGGTGGGCGTCTTATTCTTCCCAGAGTGGAGAGGGCTGGAGAAGAGGCTTGCAAATTTGCTTTTCAATATGTTCTCTCTTTTGCATGTAAAAAATACTCCTGCAACCACTTGTACTGACCGTTCTCAAAGTGATCCTTGTGCAGCATTTCCCTAGTGCCTCTGAGGTTCATTTGTTTACACTGCTGATGCTTTGGCTTCACTGGCTCATCCTATTCCCCCTCAGTTTAGGTCCAGCCAGGCTAAGATGCTGAAGAGGCAAAGGCAAGGAGAAGCTAAGGCAAAGAAAGGGAAGGTGATTTTCAACCAGGCAATTTCTAAAGAGGAGTGCAGCCCTTCTGTCTGGCTCTAAATTCTCAACAGGTCATAGCTTTATTTATCCTTTTTTGTGTATTTCTTTGTACCAGCCCAGCATTTTCCAATATATATCTGCGTAATGAACTACGGAATGAATTAATGTGTCCACTATATGACGGTGCTGGGGAGACACAGGAGTACCAACCACACCCTAGTGAAACTACACCCTCGAGTGATGACAAGAAAATGTACTGTGACTCTGGACAGCGTAGAGCGAGGGGAGCTGCTGAGCCTGGTCAGGGAAGACTTTTCTGATCCTGTGATGCTGAGTGTCGCAGGACAGGCCAGTGTTAACCAGGCAGAGAGGTGTGTTGGGGGCATGTGACTCCAGGAACAGAGACCCGGAGAAGGGCGTGTTCAGGTCATTGTTGAAGGAAGGCTATGTGGCCCAAAGGTGGCACAACTGGGGGAAAGGTGAGGGAGGGGCACGCAAGATGCAACAGGAAAAGAGGCTGTGGGGTTGCCTGCTCGGCCCTTCGTACAATGTGTCCTCTTATGCGGCTATGGCAGAATGTCTACCACATGGCCAGAGGATCTCTGTTGAGATGAGGCCTATAGGTTTCTGAATCAGACATGGTGGCCTCAGGGTGAGGGTACCATTCTGCACAGAGGAGAAATATATCCCAGCAGGAAGATCTATCTTTTTTAAAAAAATCCTGGACATTGAATCCAGGGCCACTCACTTTAAGACAAGCTCTCCATAAGTCAACTAACTCCCCAGCCCTGGTTTGAGCTTGGTTTGATCTTCCACCAGTTTGGGAGGAAGAATGTAAGCTTCAAATGCAGGCTGCTTTAGGGAGTGCACTCCAACGAGAGGCCACAGAGCATTTGTTAAAGAATAGACAGGACAGGGGAGGAGGCATGGTGCTCTTGAGAGGGCACTGGGTGGAGGTCCCAGCGCTGCAGTACTGGAGTAAAGGCAGCCCAGCTCACCTTGGCAGTAAGAGCTTTCCCAACGCGTGGCGTTTGGTGCAGCTGCCTCTGACCTTCTGTGACCTTGGTTGGAAGTAAATCTATCAAGACCCAAAGCAGGAGGAGGTGCGCACTGGGTACCCTGCCCCTGTGTGCGAACCCCTCAGGACCCCGGGAGAGGAGGCTCACTGGGGTCATCCGAGGAAGCTGCCCCTGACTACTGCTCAGCCCGTGCCAGCCTCGCTTTGTGAGCCTGGACTCGTAGACCCAGGCCTGCCAGGCTCCTTGGGGCTCTGCTCCTGCACGTGTTGCTGACAGACGCCAGCCTCGTGGCAGGAACTTAGACCCCCTCTTCCTGGGGCCCCATGCAGTCTTGCTGGAGGAGCCAAAGAAAGTGGTGAGTTCTCCTCCTGTGTTGCGGCAGCAGATGCTTTCCCCATGCTGATTTGGAGGCCGGAAGTCTGGGACGAAAGCTAGGGTGGGTCACGCCCCTCTGAAGACTCCAGGGAAGGCGCTGCCCTTCCTTACCCCAGCTCTGGATGGCTCCGGGGTTCCTTGGCTTGTGGCTCCATCACCCCAACCTCCGCCTCTGTCTTCATCTTCTCTGTGGCTTCTGCTTTAGTGACTCTTACAAGGATACTTGCCATTGGATTTAGGGTTCACTGGGTGATCCAGGATAATTTTCTCCTTAGATCCTTAACTTAATTACATCAGCAAAGACTTTCGCAAATAAGGGCACATTCCCAGGTTCTGGAAGGGAGGCTTATGTTTCAGGGGCCCACACTCAACCCACCCCTAGTGGGGATTTCAGAGGATTTAGACATACCGCGATGCCTTTTTATTTTACCCATTCTTCTCCCGGATAAACTGGGATCTGTTCGAGATGGCATCAGAATATGGGGCCCGTGAAAGGCCAAAGTGGAGGCACTCAGGCGGAGGGGAGAGAGCCTTTATCCAAGCCAACACTTGCCAGCCTCGCTGGCTCAGTGCTGCCATCTATAGGTGGGGCTCATGAGCGCTCTGCCCTTGAGCCTGTGTGGAGCTTGCCTGGGTAATACGGATGGTGGCAGCTCAACCTGGCCTGAAGCACAGTGCTCAGTAAACTTCAACCTTCATTGTGAGTGTGTGTGAACAGTACAAACATTTACCGAATGTGTGGCAGAGGGCGAAAATGTCAGAAAGCCCCGTGGCTGGACCAGGGCTCCCGGCCAGCTACAGCTGGGGTCTTTGGAGTCTTGATCCACCTTTTCTATCCATCTTTGGGGTAGGACCAGCAGCAGCTGCTCCTCTTAGGACTTGCTCTGAGCTTCTGTTTGCTGATCGGAGTCCTGGGCTCTAGCAGCTAAGCTGAGCAGAGGGCATTTGGTATCAGAGTTAGGGCAGAGCCAGGTACCTACACACAGGAAGTGCAGTTCTGGGGAGTGACCTGCCTTGCAGGAGGGACAGCCCAGTGTCTGATTCTGAGCCACTGGACTGTTAGGTTCCTCGGAGAAGTTTCCCTGCTTCCCAGACACTGCTAGATACCACCTGTCCTGCTGGGCTGAACGCCTCAGATCCCAGAACCTGGTGAGTGTGTGAGTGTGTGCGTCTGTGCATGAGTGCATGTGAGCGTGAGTGCGTGTGAGCACTCTGAGGTCGGGTCAGAATCCCATGGTCAAGGTGAGACCACTGACTTTTCTCTTTACTGGCTCTGCCCAGGGCCTCTGCTGCAGCCTGAGCTGTGGGATGCCCTTTGTAGTGGGTTTCTAACAGGTGGTCAACTTGCTACGCCCAGCTGAATTAAACTAGCACGGTGCTGGGCGCTGGAGGCCCACCCACAGATTGCTGCCAGCAGCAGAAAGGCAGAACAGAAGCTGCTGGATGTTATTATGAATGTTGTTTGAAGAAGCTGTTGGAGGCTGCTCGTTCTCTTGGGCTGTTGTGCTAGAGGACCTTGTCATGCTGGCTTTCCTGATACACTTTGGAGGAGCTTGGGCCCTCATCGTGAACATCGACTCCTGGCTCTGGAGGGGAAGATGGTGTTCTGCTCAGCCTCATGAAGCTTGTTGCATGACTTTCCTGATGGGAACTCGGCTTTCCTCATTGCTGGAGGAGCCTGGGACCTCACTGCTGCTGAGGATGGCTGTGGACCTTTGGGGGAGCTCTGGTGCTTACCTGGAGCATTGCTTCCTGGCTCCAGTTCAGCTCCCTCAGCCTGCTAGCACAGATCCTTCATCCCACTGGCACAGACTTCCTAGCTTCCATTACTGACCTTTGGGCCTTTCCACCACAGACCCATGAAGCGGTCCTGCATGGGACTTTGCTTGGGCTGCAGGCCTTCAGATGGACTGGTGGGAGGCATTGCTATGAGCTCCAGGCCCTGAGCTGGATTCGTTGGTGTCTAGTGTGTGGATAGGTTTCCTGCACTTGTGGTATGTGATTCTTGGGTGATTTGTTACAATACTATTATAAAATGAGTCCTGTACCATATTGTTCACCTTGTAAAAACCCCAAATCATTACACCCTTGCAGGTGCCACTCCTCCACTTGCTCTTAGAGACCTCGGTGTCACATGGATGGGACCTTGGTCACTGTTTCCCTTCCTGGGGACCCGGCCCCATCCTTCTCCTTGGTTTGTGTGTGTGGCACATGCCGCACCATATGCTGGGGTTTTGCACAGCTGTAGGAAGAAATGCCTTCAGTGTATGTGTAGGAATTTCTCCTTGATGATTTTGCCCCTGTCACCGACTGGGAACAGGTTGGCCTTCCTCAGTGCTTGCACAGGCCTGAGCTGAGGCTGGACTTCCATGGACAGTGAGGCACTCTTAAAGAAGTCAGCAGGACAGTGATGGCTTCCTCTTCCTGTCCAAGAGGCTCACACCCTGTTTCTGAAAAAGTAATTTAAAAAGAACTTATACACAGCCTTTAGAACAGTTGGTTGAGGCAGGGAGAAAGGGTTTGACAGGCCTCCTTGCTTCTCAACCTTGTGAGTCTCTCGCAAGACTTGCTTGGAATCAGTGGTTCTATAAGGGCTCCCCAAAAGGCCTGTGGAGAGCGATGGGCTGTGTAATTAAAGATGGGCTTTCAGAATTCATTCTCTCTCTCTCTCTCTCTCTCTCTCTCTCTCTCTCTCTCTCTGTCTCTCTCTCTCTGAACATTAAAGTGATGAACCTCAAGGGGGGATTATTTGTTCCTTCTGAGATTGTTTCTGGGGGTGTGGGTGACTATATGATGTTTAGGAGGACCTGCACTGGGTCCCCACATTAGATTTTAAGAACTAACTGATGTGGGAAGTCTCAGCCAGCTGCACTAATCAATGTTTTTACTGAAATCTGCTCAGCTTGAGTGAAGTAGGCTTTTCCTCTGCTTGGTTGCAGAAGAGATTAAACAACTCCAAGGTGTTGAGGAGGGAAGATCCCTTGTGGGTCCTATTTGAGAAGCCATAGTTGTTCATTTTCAACATTGAGCTCCTTTTGATTTTAACACTAACACATTAATGCATGTTGATGCATTTTCTTTTGTAAGTACACAGAGAAGAGACATTAGGTTATGATGTTCAACCCCTTGGAGAATCTTGTGTAAGGCTAATGAATTCTGAAGAGAGCTGTACTGAAGTAGCAGTTTGGGGGTGAATGGGAGCTGGGTGCCTCTGGAGCAGGGCAGCCCCGCCCAGGCTTGGAGGGGAGGAGCTTGCTACTGTCCTAGTGTCCTGTCAGTGAGCGCAGGGCAGATGGATGCTTAGAAGTCATAGCCCTTTGAATGAACAGATTCATGACCTCTTCCCTCTGGCCCTTAGTTTTATCATCTATTGAAAGAATAGATAGATCTTTATTGGTTTTTTTTCAATACAAAACATGTTTATTTGAATAGTATTTAAATTACTCAGTATATATAAAATAGATGGAAATGGATCCTCCTGGGTTGAGACAGGGTCTTTTTTTTTTTTTGCAGAACCAGGGATTGAACTCAGGCCCTTGTGCTTGCCAGGGAAGC
>NDGM011013476.1:0-11680 GCA_002564305.1 Octomys mimax | reverse complement strand
CAATCCCCCAGCACCACATGCCAGCCAGCCCTGCCCCCTGGTGGGCTGAGCTGCCCCCCCCCCGACAAATAAATAAACAAATAAAATTAAAAAAAAAAAAAAAGAATGGATTGTTGGATTAAAAACTATTTCTTATGTCCACTTTTAAAGGAATAATACTGTTTAACATAGGTATGACAAGGAACAACTTTCATTTCCAGAAAGCCTTAAAGTTGTGGTGGGAGACAGACATGGGAACGTACCTGAATACGTAGGAAAGAGACAGATACACAAGACAAAGAATTTCTACATTAAATAGAAAAAGATGCTGTGATAGGCAAATCCTGAAAAGCACCCGAGATTGCTAAATTTACCAGTTAACCCCATGTATTTATGGGGAATGAGTGTAGGACGCGGTGCATAGCTTAAGAGAACGTACTTCAGAAACAGAAAACTAGAACGCATGACAAGAGGGGTTAATGTGATTGATGTCAACAGGCTCCTCTGGAAAAGCTGTCAATAATCTCAAATAAAAGGCATGAATGGGTTTTAAAGGGAGGGTCACTAAGTCCAAAATTCAGTTACAAAATAGACAACATAATCTCACTTTTGGTCTATATTTTTTCCTTCCAAAATTTCTTGATGAGAGAATTAAAGAAAAACAAACAACTGAATTATTTAAATAATGCCACTGTTGTGCATATTAAAAGCCTTAACAAGAACACATCTTTTCAATCTAACTCACCTAGGAATTTAGGAACTAATCAAAGATGTGTGTAAACTCGGGAGGGAACTCAGTGGCTTAAGCGCTTGCCCGGCAAGTGCAGTGTTGTGAGTTCAATCCTTGGTACCAAGAAGAAAAAAATGTGTGAAAAGAAGTATTAGGCAAAGGTTCACTGCAATGTGGTTTTTGATCACTAAAAATACAAACACCTAATCTAGCAGTAGGGGATTGCTTAAATAAATATTGGCCCATTTGGACAATTTAGGATTATGTAAGCCACTAAAATGATGGTGCTAATTAATGATGTCATGGTTAAGAAATGGAAAATATTTGCAATAGGAAGTGAAAAAATGTTACAAAATGATATGATTCAATTTTTTAAAAGCATGCACACATACACAAATAGACAACATCATATATTCTTTTCTCCCTTTCGGTGCTAGAGCTCAAACCAAGTGCCATTGTGTGCCAGGCAAGAGTTCTTCCACTGGGTGGCAACTGCCCATTGACATTCTTAAATTTAGAGGTGGCTACTCTCAAGAGACAGATTATTTTAACTTTCTTGGGGGAATTTGCCTGTATTTTCAACGTGTTATAAATTATTACCTTTGTTATTAAAAAATGTTCTTTTAGACAATAAAATTAAGCTGTAAAAAATAGTAGGGTATGTGTCCCTTCTAACTTAAAACCATAATAACTTGGACTGAAGTATCTGTTACACATGATGGAAGTTAAAAATTTACTACTTGAAAAGGTACGGAGCCTGGAACTAATGTGTTTCCTTAGATTGGTTAAATATTTCAAAACGTGAGCTTCTATATCTTTAGTATAAAATAGTAATACCCTTTTATAATAATAAGGCGTTCTGCCCTCTTCTAGGGCATTGCCATGTGACTTCTGCCTAGTTCTGAATTAGTCCGCTGGCCATCAAGCTTTGCTGGAGAAGAGGCCTGCCTCACTGTGTGGCTACGCTGGCCTCACACTCCTGGGCTCAAGTGATCCTTTGGCCCCGACCTCTGATAGCTGGTACTGTAGTTGTACCACTTCCATCTGTAATTCGGACTGCACATTACTACCAATAAATATACAGAGGCTACTGATAAAAAATTTAAGCATATCCTCATAATGTGATTTATTTATAACTTATATATCTCACAACTATATTGGAATATCTGCTCTATCTGAAGACATGCATGAAAATGATGAAATAAACAGGAGCTCTGATATTTTCTTCTTAGAACTCGTGGACTGTCTTGTATATAATCTATTGTGGATATCCATTAGACTGCACAACCACTGGGCAACCACAAAAGAAGGGCTCTAACGAGACAGGATCCAGTGAATGTGAATGTCCCACTCAGGTTGAAAAGGATGGGTAGTCATTTGGCCTAGTTTTTCAATTTACCCACAAGTCAAAGATTATCTAGTTAGCAGCGGTGGTCGTGTGGGGATGGCGATGGTGTATGTATGCAAGGAACACCTTGCGGATCTAGACATTAGCTTACCTTGCTGCTGCAACTTGTAATCGGTGGAATATGCCTTCCCAATGATATTCCACACGGGCCGCAAGCATCCAAACAGTCCTTCAAGAAACCCGCCGCTGCCGCTGCCAGACCTGCTGAACTGAATCTTGATGTCTTCGGCCCCACTGGTGTTCTCCCCTTCCACAGTGCTGCTGTGTCCCTGAGATACAGCTGTCTCCGACTCATCTTGTTCCCTTAGCTGAAGAACACTATTCTCAAACTGGTCCCTGGAGTCTTCGCTTACGCTGGTCAACACCGTGGTGGCGACCGGGCTGCCCGCGCTCTCGATGACCTCTGTTCGCACAGCGCCCTTTTCCTGCTGGTCCTCCGGGAGCCTGAGTGAGGGGCGGTTCCCCATAGCTGCGAGCTCATCTTGCAGGACGTTGAAGGCTTTGTTGTCACTCAAGGGTAAGTGTGGAGAGGAGGAGCAGCTCAGGTGCTCCTGAGGACTGGCCATGGTGCCATGAGTGTGACCAAGGTGCTGAGACGACACTCAGAAGATAGGCAGAGCGGCGGTCTGGTACAGGAGAGGGCACGAAAACCTGGGAGACAAGAGAAGGTGTGAGCCACTCTGTCGGGCGCCCACTCTGTGCACTGCCACTTAGATTATGACAACACTGAAAAGACGAGAAAGGGTAAGCTGAGGTTTGTTCCATAGGATGAAATCCTGCGCAGCAGGGAAAAATGGTGTTGTAATGGAGTACTAATATGAGCAAATAGGTATTACTAAATTTATTCGAAAGGATACATAAGCGCATAAAAGAAAACAGCTTAGAGGGGCCCGGGAGATAGCTTGGCGGTCTAAGCACCTGCCTGGCAAGCGCAAGGACCTGGGTTTGCTCTCCGGTACCACATGCTGCCCTGGCCACTGAGACCGGGTGTGATGGTGCACGCCTGTAATCCCAGTGCTGGAGAGGCTGAGACAGGAGGATCACTACAAGTCCAAACTGTGTAGTGAGACCCTGTGCCAAATAAATAAAAATAAAATAAAAAAACTTAGAGAGATAAAACCTAAAATCAGCAACAGTTAATTTTAGGTGGCTAAATCTGGAAGAAATTTATGTTGTGATTTTTCAAGGTATTCTAGGAATTCTGTACTAGCAGGTACACACACAAAGTAACTAGCCCTTGCAGTGTAAGACTAATTCGGTCATCAAGGTGCATAGATGTGGGTCTGCAGACCCATGTTTATTCTTTAGAATATTTCTATTGGTGAATCATTAATTTTAATTTTATCAGTTTTATTATACTGAACAGTTTTTACTTAACAGGTAAAAATCACCAAAATAAAGTATTGATGTTTTAATATTTATTGAGTTTATAAAAAACACCAAGGAATCGGACACTGTGGTGGACTCCTGGAATCCCAGCACCCAGGAGGTTGACTTAGGAGGATTGCTGCACGTTCAAGACCAGCCTGAGCGCTACAAAAGCCATCACAAGGCTGGCCCGAACTGCACAGGGAGACCTTGTATCAAAAAAGCACCAAAATTTTCAACTTTAACTGGATTTGGGTGTGCAAAACAAACAAACAAACAAAAAAAACCCCACAGAAATAAATTTACATATGAACTACAATGAAAACACCAAGAGCACTCTATAGAAAAATAATCTTCACCTCACTTATCTACCTAAAGTCTGCACACAGGATAACAGCACAGTCTATAAACACTTCATACTGACAGCATATATCGTTCCTGATTTTTTTTTTTTTTTTGTCTTTTTGAGACAGGGTTTCACTATATTTTTCAGGGTGGCCTAGAACTCACTTTGTAAGCCAGGCTGGTCTTGAACTTTCAGCAATACTTTTGCCTCAGCCTCTCAAGTGCTGGGATTACAGGCATGTGCCACCATGCTGGGCTTCTGGGCCTTTTTGTAAGGCATTCTTAGCATCTCAGTGGTCTTGCTGTTTTGTCAAGAGGTTCTTATTATATTATATAATGCATAATTGACAGGAACATAAAACATCAATAAAATAAATTATTAAATTCTTGATATGTATGGTGCATTTAGAATGGACACCAACATTTTCACATGGGCTGTCCACTTGCTTACAAAACCTAAAAGATAAACATCAGAAATAAATTCCTAAATGAACTACCATGAAAATACCACTAGAACTCTACCACCAAAATGAGCTTTGCTTCAACGGTCACACGCAAGGCAGTCTTCACACATGACAACTGCAGGTTCCATGCATGTCTCGCTTACACTGACAGCACGTGTGCTTGGCTTTCCCTTGCTATGTGGCAGCCTTGTCGCCTCTCTTCACTTTTGTCAGGAGCTTCCTAGTACATTGTACAGCATACACTTAGCAGGGAAATGAGATGCCAGGAAAATACAGTATCAAATAAGTAATGAGTGCTTAGAATAGACACCAACATTTTCACATCAGTTGTTTACTTACGAAACCTAAAAGATAATATCAAAAATATAAATCTATGTGAACTACAATGTAAACACAAACAAAAGTCTACCACAGAGATAAGCTTTGCTTCAGCGGCCACACCTGAGGCAGTCTTCACAAGGGACAGTTTCATGTTCCATGCACAAGTATTGCTTAAAGTGATGGTACATATATGTTTGTCTTCCTGTACTTTCTTGGAGGGCACAATCGACATCTTTTTCTGTCCCTGTTGTCATAGTAGGTCTTTGCGATGCTGTGCCCGCCTGTTCACCTGTCAACTCACCAGAGTGTGCCATAATTTTTTTGCATAGTTCCAGAAGCGTTTTCTTTTTCCTTTGCTGTAAATGATCTCTCAGAAGCTACAGTCCCAAATAATTTTTTTATTTCTTTTTTTTTTGTGGCCAGCTCGCTCAGCCCACTCTAGGGGTGGGGCTGGCATGGCATGTGGTATGGGAATTGAACTGTGGTCCCTGCACACTTGCCCAAGCAGGCACTTTAGACCGCTGAGCTATCTCACTGGCCTAAGAAATTTTTTTCTGAGATGTTTTAAAAATTCTTATTTTCTTTGTAAACTATCAAACTATGCCACACGTGTTGAGGCTTGAGTAAAATACAACCATTGGCCAATGCTTTTGTGTTTCAAGTACATAAAACATAGTTGCTGCATAACTCATCAATAACATCTCCTCTATGTTTCGTTTTGTTGTTAGAAGTTTCCATTTCAATTTTCTGTTTTTATTCAAGCTTCCCTTATCAGTATTTCCATAATGGTGAACTGCTGACATCAGTAGCAGCAGTTTGCTTTCTTTGCTCTACATGAGGCCAATGTTCTATCTTTCTGAAATTCAAAGATTGTTCTATATAATTCTCTGTTCTGAAATCAGAACAGCTCATTTGAAGTTTCTGCTCTGTTTCTGTGTGCAGCTCCTGTGCTGGTCAGCCTGCACCCTGCTCTGGCTTGTGTCTGGATGACCCCACAAAGCCTCGGGGGTGGCTTCTCGAGTTTGTGATTGATTCTGATCCAGTGCTGGGATTATGGGGGTGAACGCTACACCCCCTGGGGCAGGCAGCCTGCATGCAGTGTAAGGGAGCGAAAGAGCCCTGCTCTTGCTGGTCCTCCCTTTTGCTCTTGCTGCTTTTGCTGCTTTCTTCCACCATGAATCTGCCATTGCCGCTTGGCCTTGGGGCCCTCCTGAGGGCTGGCGTTTCAGGTATGGACTGAGACCTCCACAAACCGTGATCAAAATAAACCTTTCCTTCCTTAATTCTGGGTGTCAGGTATTTTGTCTCAACAATGACAGAAGGTAACCAAGACATGCTCTGTTAGCGAATGGAACATCAATTGGAAACCAGTAAACCAGTTGATGAGTGTCACATTCTGATCAGTTTGGGAGACAGGAGCAATAAGCCTGTTGAGAACATCATCCAGTTTATTACTATAGGAGTAAGGACCCAATAGCTGGGTTCCAGAAAAAAATGTCTAAATTGAAAGCACAAGTCCTTGCATCTCCAGGGGTGTAGATGTTTATGTTACATTTTGACCCACTGTGTTTCCAAAAGTCTTTTACATTCCTGTGACCACTATGAGAAATCTGTGCTCAGGACAGCAGACCTATGAATGCTTTCAGTTCAGCTAGTGAGGCGTCAAAATAAATACATCTTTGAATATGGCTATGAGTACATACAGAATATTTTACTTGCAATTGAGACTTTGTATTTCATAGCATCTTGTAGCATTGCATCTGTTACAGCTTCCAGCCCTGCATGACAGTGCTGGCTTTCTGTCTAGCGCATTTTGCCCTGCCACGATCTCTATATTCTCAGACCTAGTTCTGACACTGGGTCTTCCATTTGGTTGTGTGGGCATTTTGCAACACATTGGTCAGTCAAATATGTACTCATATTGCTGTTTTCTTCATCATTTGAACCCAGGAGGTTTGTATTCCCTGTGTCCATATCAGTCAAGTCTTGCTCTATTTCACTGTCACAGGAGCTTTGGCTGACATGGCCAGCATCAAAGTCACCACTGTTGCTGTCACACCACACACCCACAACACACTTCTGTTATGAATGATTCTCTCTTTTTTGGTATCAGGGATAGAACTCTGGGCAGGACCCTGCACTTGCCAGGCAGGCACTCATGCTGCTGAGCTACATCCCCAGCTCCACACTTGTTATGAAAGCATGTATTTTACCATAATAGACCATCATCTTCATCCATGCCTGAGTAATCTGATGATTCACTTGTGACCTCCTCCAAAACTTGCAAATCTGGTTTTTCCTAGTACTGAATTGGGCTATTTCTACCAGAAAAATCAAAAGAAAACTTTAAAACAACAACGACAACAAACTGTCCTGTGTGGGTCTATTGAACCCTCTGTGATGCTCAGGTAAACACATGCAAAACCAGTTATCTAGCGCATTAAGGTGGGTCCAGGTCCCATCTTGACACTTTTGCACATGTGGCACTTCTTGCTATCTGTCATACCAGGTGGATAAACCATAGATTTCTTCCTGTATCTCTACAGGCTAAAGTACACATTTATAGTAGAAAAGTAAGATATGGACTCAGACTTTTGCTCTGAAGGCTAAAGTGGTTTTGCACAGCCAAGGAAACAATCAACAGGGTGGAGAGATAATCTACAGAATGGGAGAAACATTTGCAAAGCATATATCTGATAAGGGGCTGCTATCCAGAATTATGTAAAGAACTCAAGTCCAAGGCATAAAAACAAATAATCCAATTTAAAATGAGAAATTAGACCTAAGCAGATATTTCTCAAAAGAAACAGAAAAGAGAAGAAATGCTGGCAAGACATAGTGAGAAAGGACTGCTTCCATTCTGTGGGTGGGAATGTAAATTAGGATAGACAGTATGAAAAACAGTAGAGAGGTTCCCCAGAAACTTAAAAATAGAGCTACCATATGATCCGGCAATCCCGTTACTGGGTGTATATCCAAAGGAGAGGAAATCAATATGTGAAAGAGACATCAGCACTCTCACGTTACTTGTAGTACTATTCACCAAAACATGGCAATGATCTAGGTGGCCATCAGCAGGTAAGTGGATAAAGAAAATGTTGTATATATGCACAACAGAATAACATTTAACCATAACAGGATGAAATCCTGTCATACATAACTATGTGGAAGTGGAAAACATTACGTTAACTGAAATAAGATAGGCATAGAAAATTGGATATTGTATGATCTCACTCATATGTAGATGCTCAAGTAGTTGAGCTTGTAGAATATGACAGTAAAGCTGGGCATGATGGCACATGTCTGTAATCCCAGCACTTGGGTGGCTGGAGCAGGAAGATTGTTTAGTTAGAGACCATCTTGAGTTACAAAGTGACCTCAAAGCCATCCTAAACTGCAGAGTGAGACCCTACCTCAAAAAGACAAAAAATAAAAATATAAAAAAGATGACCCTAATATAATGGTCACCAGAGGTTGGGAGAGTTGAGAAGAATACAGTAGAGAGAGAGAGAGAGAGAGAGTGAGCGAGAGAGAGAGAGAGACAGACAGACAGACAGATAGACAGACAGAGACAGACAGGCAGAGAGAGGCTGGTCATGTGGCTACTAAATTGCAGTTCAATAGGAGAAATAAGTTCTGATTCTAGGGTGACCACAGGTACTGATAGTGTCTTCTATATTTCAAAGAATCTAGAAGAAAGGATTTGGAATGTTTTAACCATAAAGAAATTATAAATGTTTGAAGAAACAGATGTGCTTTCCCTGACTTAAACATTGTACAGTGTATGTACATGCATTAAAAATCACATGGTATCATGTAAATATATTTAGTTTTATGCATTAATTAAAATGCATTTAAAAAGCCACCCTAGGTGCAGCAGCAACTCTGTGACCTCTCCCTAGAGCTTGGCCATTTCAGGTAGTTGCGGTGGTCTTCGTAGTCCCCTCCGGACCAGAGCAGCAGGGACATGGAAGAGTTTGATTCTGAGGACTTCTCCACCTCCTCGGAGGAGGATGAAGATTACGTGTCATTGGGTGGGGAGTAGAGTGAAGATGATGTAAATGTATTAGTGAAGGAAGATGAAGTCAATGGCAAAGAGCAGACACAGAAAAACAAAGGGAGAAAAAGAAAGGCTTAGAGCATTCTGGTCAGGAAGAGAAAACAAAGCGGCTCGGCTCCTCGTTAGAAGAAGAGGAAGATGCCAAGGCGGAATCTGGAGGAAGCAGCAGTGAGGAGGAGGAGGTAGACAAACAGGACGGAGGCGCTGGGCCCGAGGACGCGAGGAGAAAGGAGGAGGACGAGTTCTGGGCTTCCTCAGTGACATGGGACCAAAATCAAAAGTGCCCCCAAGTACACAGGTGAAGACAGGAGAACAGGCTGAAGAGATGAGTTCAAGTAAATCTTTAGTCAAAGCAGAAGAGCTAGAGAAATGAAAAGAAGCAGAAAAAGTTAAAATCACCAAGGTGTTTGATTTTGCCGGCGAAGAAGTAAGTGCTGGGGTTGAGTCCAGAGCCTCATGAATGTTAAGCAAGCACTCTGCCAGCGAGCTACACTTCCTCACGGGATGTTTGAGTAAAGAAAACGTATTTCCTGACTGCAGGACAGTGGTCCCACATGCTAACAACAGAAGTGATTCCAAAATCTGAAGACCAACCTAGGATCCTTTATATATTGTTTGGTTTTTGATGATGTACTCCTAAAATACAGTGAGTTTCTTGCAGAGATAGTTTGGTTAATGAAGCAATGGCTCCATAAAAAATAAAATGCACTTCAAATTCCATGGGAATACTAGGATTTGGTCCCCAGCGATGCACACAATGTATATAGTCTCTTTCATAAAATTTTAAAAGTTATTCAAAGTATGTTCTTATCAGAGATTTGCTTTCTTTGCATATTTCTACACAATAGCCCTTTACTTCTTCACTCAGAATTAAACATTTGAAATATGCCAGAAGCCAGGGTATAAAAATGGCCATACTCTGTAGAAGTCAAACACCAGGCCGTAAAGATTGATCATACAGCACAAATCATGAAGCAATTAAGCTCTCTGAGAGCACAGAGCCTGAGGGATCGTTTCAGGAAGGCCCTCAGAGGTGGTAACTTTTGATCCGTTTGTAGTGGGGATTCAACAGGTGAGGGGAAAGGGCACGAGTAGCAGAAAGGGAGAAGGTATCGCTGGGATGAGAGAAGGACCAGGAGGAGAGGCGATCAGACAGACGAAGGAATCGAAGTATCTGGAATGTGGGTTACATGCACGTGCACGGAGAAAGACTCAAGTGGACAGATGGGCTGACTGTAAGGAGCTTTAGATTTCATCCTGAAGATGAAGAGGAGTTACAGCATCCTGTACTGGGGATTAGTGCTAGAAATGCACTTTTTTGTTTTATGCATTATTTTCCTACCTCATTACTGAGATCTCCAAGTTTAAGCTTTTTTCCATTTCTAAACATATCTTTTGAATAGTTTGTGTTCATAAACCAATAAAAATATTTTGGTCTCTGAACTCTCATTCATTCATTCATTCATTCATCCATTCATTCAAATATTTGCCAAGCATCTATAACTTGTTGTGGAAAATGTTGGGCACTAATAAATGGCAATAGGCTTCTCACTCTTAGGAGCTTACCACCCACAGGAAAGGACCAGGAAAGACAACCACATGGTTAGACATGTACTATCTTGAAACTGGTGTCAGAGCTAGATGAGCCCACATCTTAGATTAGGAAAGACAACCACACCGTTAGATGTGTATAAAGATATGTACAAAGTACTATGGGACCTCAGGAAAATAACACCAAATATGTTATAGAAGATTTTTTGTTTGACTTTAGTCTTTAAGAGTGAATTAAGGGGTCACTGAAAAAGAAAGACTAGGTATTCCAGAGAAGGGAGCAGCAGGAGACAACTCTTAGAAAAGGTTGGCAAACGTCAACCTGTGTGACAAATTAAACCTTTTGGAGTTTATCCTTAAAACAACAGAGAACCATTCATGAATTTAAGTGAGGGAGTGATTTGGTCAGACTTATTACTTAAAATTGTTTCTATAGAAGTTGAAGCTGAATTGAAAGCCTGAAGGTCCAGTTAGATAGAAGAATTCAAGAAAGAAACGATCATGGTTCTAACCAAAACAGCAGCACTGGCAATGAAGATGACAGGATAGATTTCAGAGGAGACTTGGGGAAGCCTAGCAAACGATTGTACAGGGAGTGAATGAGGAGAAGGGAGAAAGGAAGACTTCAAATACCTTAGGAGGGATAAAGCATAGAGGAACAATGTCAATGATAGATATGAAATACCAGAAGGAAAGATTTGATCAGAAGATTTTCTAGCTCTGCTCTGGACATAGATAGAGGTCATATACTAACCAAGGTTTTTATTTATATTACCTGATTTTAAAAAGAAATTTTATAGAGAGGGATTTAAAAAGAGGTACAGATGTGGGCTCATCTAGCTCTGACAACAGTTTCAAGATAGTACATGTTAAATTTAAAAGACATTATTAAATATGCATATGCTAAGAGCAGAGCTATGCACCGAACTAGATTTGGTGAACACAGAACATAATTGTTACCATTACTTTTTAAATAAGAAATAAGACAAAATGCTTTACAACTTACAGAGCCCTGTTCACATAATCAGCCATCTACCGGTAAATCTCTCAATAAGAAAACCATCACTTAATTTGTAGTGTTTGATGACTTCCCTGATAGAAATACTCCCATCATAGCAGATTTCAGGCTAACAGTGGCTTAACAACCTGCCTGCAAAGCTGGAAAATATTTGACAAGTGACTTCTACAAATGAGAATATAAGGCAGCCCCAGCACCTAATTCTTGCAATAATATCCTTCTCATTTTGGAAGAGAAGAAATTCTTCTAAGATCATATATTTAGTGGGAGAGCAGGAATTAAGGTCTAGTGCAAAATTTAGATCCCCAAATTTCCTTGCTCTTTTTAGCAATGTGATAGAACTTGGTAGGCTAAAGCTTCAGTTTTTGTAGAGTTCTTTTTTTTTTTTTTTTTAAACATTTATTTATTTATTGTGTGTGTGTGTGTGTGTGTGTGT
>NDGM011013466.1:0-12886 GCA_002564305.1 Octomys mimax | reverse complement strand
TGCTTTAGTTCAGCTTGTTCCAAGTAGGTGCTTTAGACCACTGAGCCATCTCGCCAGCCTATCATTTATTTATAATTTAAAATGTCTGAACATCTGGCCAGATTTATAGCCCTTGAATGACTATGTTTTTATAAATTTATTTAAGAGTAATAGTTCAAGCACCTACTTAGGCAAACGCAGGGGCTGAAAGTTTGATCCCTAGGCCTGCCATGCTTGCCCTACCCCTGGGGTGTGCTGAGACGGTGATTGAAACTGGGCATGGTGGCACATGCCTGTAATCCAAGCATTTGGGAGGCTGTAAACAGGAGGATCACTATGAGTCTGATGTATGCAGTTCAGTGATGTTGGGCCTTTTCTATATGATCATTAAAGCCATTTGTGCCATCTATGTCACACTGTAGTCCTGAAGGGAAAACTAGAGCTCCAGTAATTAAATTGTAGCCCTAATTAATGACTATTAAATATTAAGCTCTTTATAGTCACCATTTTCATTACTGATAAAGTAATAACAAAGTGTATTATGGAAATAAAAAGAAATGAATTATATTAGGTAAATGGATATTTATAATACCACAAACAAATGTAAGAAGAATCTTTTATATAGGAAATGCATTATTATCATGTAGACTTTTTTTTGTTTGTTTGCTTTTTTGGTGGAACCAGGGATTGAACTCAGGCTCTTGCACTTATCAGGGAAATGCTTATTCTACTGAGCCATTTCCCGGGCCCTATGTTATCATTTGGACATGGTAAATTTAAGCTAATGTTAGATATCATGGTTTCCATCTAACAGTATTAATAAAGAAGCATGCATTTATTTTATCCTACCAGATGTAATAAACAAAATTGACCATGTGACATCATTTATGGTAAAACATACTACTCTTTTCATATTTATCAAATAATTTTGGAGTTATACAAAATATTATGACTGACTTTATACTAATGAAGGAAAATAAACTGATGTTGATGTGGCAGATTATGGAATTTAGGTACCCTTGGATGTACAGTTGTATCTTTAGAAATTTGTTGTAGAAGTGATCCATCCTACATATGTTTGTCATTAATTTGTTGCTGATGATCAGGAAGATAAAAATACATACATGTGTTTGCTGTGTTTCTCAACTGTTCAGAAGTGCTTACCAAAACCTACTAGAGTGGCCATATTTGGTTGACTTTATCGCCTTGGGAGTACACACATGTTCACCAGAATCCATTTAAACCACAGAAGAGAATGATCTGATAGCTACCTCTGATTTAGTTAATATTAATAATGTGAAGTCATGTAACTTTTGATGCTTGGCATGTTTCTCACTGTTCTAACACCTCAACTCTTGGAATAGAGATGTTTAAGAGACCTAGAAAAACATCAAAGTGATACATTCTGATATTTGTTTTCATCTTTATATAGTTTTACGTACTCTATATCTTGGTTGGGAGATGGTATGACAGTCAAAATAATGAGTAGCCTCTGCACATAAGTGGAGGCAAGTTGCATGAAAATGAAGTTTTGTTCTACTTATATTTTGGTGAGCCTGATCTTGCCTTCCAGCCAATTTCTTAATGAAAAACAGAGGCGTCTTTATTGGGGATTTCATTTGAGCTTTCCACACTAAATAGAGCTCTCATCTGGATAGGTGTGATGGGGGTCATAGTTCCCAGGAGCCGAAACTGTAATACAGGTACAGCTGATGGAAGAAAGTAGGAAGGAAGTATAAATAATCCTAGAAGGCTTGTTTTGCTTGGTACCACTTTAACAGTAATGTAAAATCTTAATAAAAATCTCAGTAAATATTTGTATAATGCAGAATTTACAACTAGAGATGTTACATTACCTATCGTCAGGATTTTTCTTAGTGTTCAAATGTCTTAAGTCCTCTGTTACATAATTTAAAGTCTGCTCTAGAAATAAACTTTGTAGTAATTTACAAATTGAAGATCATCCTTCCTTTGCAGTCAGATTAACTGAAGTTCAAACAGAAAGAATTAAATCTGTGTTGTCCTTGTTCAACTACAGGCCTAGCTTGACTGCAGAGTTCAGTTTGTGATTGTGAAACAAAGTTTAAATAAAAATGAAAAAAAGAATAGAAGATAACAAGTCCTGCCATGTTTTTTTTCTTTTTCATTCTTTCTTTTTTATTTTCTAAAAAACAATGTGGTTGCAAGTTATGCTGTAGTGCATTTCTTACCTGCACTACAAGGCACTTATAAAGACTGTTCGGTCATTGACTGCTAGAAAACTCAGAAGAGAGCAGTTTTCTCTCCAGTCATTTTGCTGAAGGCAATTGCTAATATTGCTGTCAGAAAAAAAGGGATAATCTTACATTGCTGGGGTTTAGCCTTTTTTAGGTTGTTAGCCTTTAGATCATTAGAAGAAAGCTTTGTGTTGTCTCAGCTACATAATTGTGATATTTTGCATGCAGTTCAATATTTTCCTGAAGCTACAGTAGTGATCCCAATGCTAGAATGCAATGATATCTCTGGGTTTTTCTGTAGTCAGCCTGTTTCATTTAATTTTCTTTTGCCTTCCATACTTTTGCATTACTGGGTATTCTGAAGTTGAATTTAATTTGCTATCCTGGAGGAGGGTGATTGTGCAGACTCAGTTATTATGCCAGATGGTGTACAGATTTAAAGACACTTGTTTCTGGACCTCCAGTTCGTGTCACTGGGAGCCCACATTGCCTTTTGGATCTTGATTCTGCTGAGCAACCTGACAGATTTGTGCTCGTTGGGGAACAGGATCTCGTTCATGCAGTTTTGGACTTCTCATCACTTAGATTATGTGTGTATGTGGTATGTACGTGGAGAGGCCTGACCCTTTGCCCCACAGCTGAGTTCAGCCTTGTTATCCTTTTTGTGTTAAACTAATATTGTACAGTCTCAAGGGCTGTTGTAACTATAAAATTGAAAGAATAATGGCTATGAGATATGGTTTTGTAGTTAGTGATGTGTGGAAAATACTGAGTCCTGCAGCTCTTTCTTTAAAAAAATTTTTAATCATTTATTTATTTATTTGGTACAGGGTCTCATTATGTAACTGAGAGTTATAGTGATCCTCCTGTCTTAGCCTCTCCAGTGCTAAGATTATGGGTGTGTACCACAAAGCCTGGTTTCAGGGACAGTATGTGGTACTAGGGATCAAACCCAGGTCCTTATGCTTGCCAGGCAGGCGCTTAGATTGCTGAGCTATCTCCCTAGTCCCCACAATGCTTTCTTTTAAGGTTCACAATGCATTTCAGCAAACACTGCAGCATCACAGTTGTAGAAGCTGTGTGTGTGTGTGTGTGTGTTATGTTACCAGGATAGAACTTGGGACTATACTGTTGCCAAACAGGTGCTTATTCTGCTGAGCTATCTCCTGGCACTAGAAGTGGAAACTTTGTTTTACTATTTAACCTAACATTTTTCTAATATATTCATGCATAATAATTGTGTAACATATTGATTAATGACATAATGCTAATATTTTAGCAAGTTTGGCATTTTAGACTCTCTGAACTAAATGTTCAATGATTTTTCAAAAATAACACCCACAGTACTGTTATACACCCAAAATCAGATATCTTGACCTTAAAATTATGTTTTGTTTAAAGTGACCATTAGGATAATCTTACTGTCATAATTCATAGAAGTGACATGCAAAGGGATAGTGTCTGAGCTTAGCAAATGTAAAAACTTCATAATAAGTATATGTAAAACAGTTTTTTCCTTTTCTTAGCAAATGTGAAAACTTCATGATAAGTATATGTAAAATGGTTTTTCTTTTCACTGATGGGGACTCAGTGAACCTGGTAGGAGGTGACTATGATAGCTTTGTGACCATCTCCAAAGGCAAAATCCTTTGAGAACTAAGCCTTTCCACATTGCCAGTGGCCCAGTGTGACCTTACACTCTTGTGCTCTTTGCACTTTGGGAGGCTGAGGAAGGAGATCCTCACATTCCAGCACTACCTGGGCAGTTTAGTGTTTTAGTGAGACCCTATCTCAAAATTAAAGAAAATGAATGAAAGAAGGGCTAAATGTATAAGGGCTCTGGGCTCAGTCTGCCATACTAAACAAACACAAAGATTGTCACCTAGAGCTTCATGGTCACAAGGATTTACGTTAATATCTAGTAGAATCTACTTCTACTTTAATAATAGAATCTACTTCTACTTTAATGGACAACAATGAGTACCGTGATTGTTTTTCAGATAGATGCTATAGTCTTTACCTCTGCAACTTCTCTCAAGCACGTGACAAAAGGAAACATATATATTTAATGAAACGCTATTTTAAGCAGTAATTTATAAAGGGATTCTCTTTAGAATCCCTGTTAGCAAGACAGAAATATTGCTTGATCATACTTATGCAGGCAGGATTATAATTGATCTAAAGATAATACTCAGATGACCCTGAATTGTGATATAGTTTTAATTAGAAGCCAGAGTTTTAGTGATTTGTCATAGAACTTCCTTGGAATGAAACTTATTCTAAGGTTGCGTTATTAAGACAGATAAAAATACCACAAGTAATCTTTTCAAACTTACAGGTACTCTGGGACTGGAAGAAAATTAAGTACATTGAATATGTTGAATTAAAAAAAAATAGGAATTCCAGAAACCTAGATAAAAACAAAGTAACATTTATTAAAAAGAGCACAGTTACAGCTGGGGATAAAGTAAAGGTGACTACAGCCTGATGATTTTTGAGCTCAGTATTGCAGGGAGAGAGAAACCAACTTTAGTTGAGTATCTGTGCACGTTTGGTGCCCGTGGCTTTCATGGACTCACTCCATTTACTTTTAACAACAAATCAGTGAGATAGAATTTACTACATATATGTACCGCCAAAAAAAATCCTTCTTAAAAGAAGATACTGCCCAAATCATTCAGCAGATAAGTGTCAGAACTGATCTCCATACTCAAGCCTATGAATTTTTGATTTCAGATTATTATCAATAGAGCATGTCACTACAAGATTTGGAAAGAAAGAGAAAGGTATTGCTGCCGTCTTTTAAACACATTTGGAGGCTGTGTTTAGTTCTGGTTCTGGATACAGAAAAACGTAGATAGAAGGCATCAAGTCCACAGAGGAGGAGACAAAATTATTTCCCATCATGTACCTTTAAATTTTCAATAAGAAGTATTTCTAATAGTTGATTTAACATACTTGAAAGTCTTTACCTGAAAAAAAATTAGGTCCTCCCTTGTTTTGCTTTCCGTGGGAAAAACCCAAGCTCACTGGACAGAATCTAGAGTGGCAGATTCTACTTACCACAAGAAACACCTTCATATATTGTTGTTTTACTTTTTATTTGATTCTCTGTCTTTGTTTTGCCTATTTCCTGTTCTAAACGGAAGAAAGTTGGAAGATGTCAGGACTTATATGTCCTTAAATAAGGTTTTGCTGGGAGCATGACCAGTACCTGGGATAAAGGAGGCAACTTCAAAATATTTGCTCAGTGACTAAAGTCAGGCAAATGTTTTATTTAACTTTTATACCAGCAAATAATATTTTTACTAGCAAATAGTATGTTCCTTACTTACATACAGTATTTTCCATGTCATTATCCAAAGAAACATTAATATGACTTCTGAATCCATAAATTCATATAGTTTATATAAAGGCAAAAATGCACTGGATTCTCTTAAAGTCATTTTAGAAATAGAGGCTCATAATTGATTAATCTATCAATATTTATATGGCCTACACTGTGGAATAATTTGTCTATTGTGATTTTGTCACACCATTTTGTACAGTGGGGTGCGCTGTGTGGTGGACTTCCAACCATCTGGCCGTGATTTTGGCAATTTCTGCAGGTTCTGGATTTTGGCTGTTCAACTAGCAATATCAATATTTATCTTATGACATTCCTTGGAGGATTTAAAGTCATAATGTTCTTAAGTGCTTAACACTGCCTCAGACAGAGTGAATAAAACAGTATCAATAGTCTCAGGAGATAGTGTTGATGCTCTTCTTATAGCTGGGCACTACGCATACTAGTTACCTTGTGACTAGTGAGGTATATAATGATCACTTAATAATATCTTTACCTACGTCCAGCATCCTTGCCAAAGTCCTGTCAATTTTCTGTCTTTCATGGTATAGAAAAAATGAAAAGCTTAGAAGACAGAATAAAGAGGACTGTGTGTAGTTTCCAAGTGAAGATTTTGTCCTCCAGGAATATAAACTCACTCTTGCAATTTGGATCCTCCCCAGGGTTGGGGCTTCTGGGGTGCAGCCCCTGTCCTGAGCTTCCCTTCTTCCTCTCAGAAGCCTGCAGCTTATCCGTGAGCTGAAGAGCTAAGAGCAGCTTTGTTGTGAGCGTCACACGCTTGGCCTCACTCAGCTTTCCTCGAAGCCTTTGTAGGCTCTCCTGCTGAAATCCATTCTGGAAGAACCATCTTAAAAATGACCCTCTCTGTGGCCACAACAGACCTGGGTGGGTGTTTGTTCTTCTTCATTCTAGTTTTGAAAAATCTTCAGGATTTTCTCTGAGTTATGAAAACATCATTGATAACTACCCAATGAACTCTGTGTGACTTTAGTCATTGAAGATTTGCATTGGTTGACCTAAGGTGTGCTTCAGTTATCTAACCTGAGCTTAGATCATATTTTTAAAATTATCTTTCTTGAAAATCATACACATTTCTCTGAACCATGTAATGTCATACACAGATATCTTTTTCATTCACCATTTCATGATGCATTTCTGATAAACAAAAATCTTTCTCACTTACTGCACCAACTATCAAAATTGAAAAATTACCATTGACACGATATTATTAATCAGTGCCAGTGAGGTAGCTGAGCAGACTGTGCACTGCTTAGGCAAGCACAGGGACTGGGGTTTGATCCCTGGCACCACGTGCCACCCTGGCTCCACCGTGGGCACACTGAGCCCATCACCAGCACCACGTGTGGTGGCACACACCTGTAATCCTAGCCCTGGGGAGGCTGATAACAGGATCCCTATGAGTCTCAGCTGTGTAGTGAGACCCTGTACCAAATACATGAAAAAAATTAGAAAAATACTGTTAAGCAAACTATAGATGTTATTCAGATATTATCATTTTTAGCAGAAGCTTTCTTTATAACCAGAGACAATGCTGTACATTTTTGAAAATGTTAATTTCTTGCCTAAATATTTGTTTGTCATTTATCTTACCCATTATAAAAATGAGAGTTTTGGGTGATACTTGTGTTGAAATTTGTGTTAAAAGGCCTTTATACTATTGTACAGTTATGTTCATAGTCCTTTACACTGTTGTTTTTCCTCTTCATTTACATAGATACTCTGTAAAATCATGCCATATGAATTAAGAGAATGACCTTGGTAGAGTCTGAGCAATGCTTTATTGAGATACAGAGAAAATTATTTTTCCATGTGTAGTTTTCCTTCCTCCTTGAAAGTCAGTATCAGAGAGGGAGGTGCAGGAAGCATAAGCAAAGCAAAATGTTGATAAATTCAGTGTAAACTTAAAAATGAAGTCTGTATATAATCTTTTTAAAATGTATTTTGTACAGGATCTATGGGGTTTCACTATGCAGATTGGACTCATAGTGATTCTTCTGTTTTCAGCCTCTCAAGAGCTGGGATTACAGAAGTGCGCCACCTGGTCTCAAGAGTCCTCTCAGCTCACCCTGGGGCAGGGCTGGCACGGCACGCCAGGAATCGAACCCTGGGTGCTGCGCTCTGCTTAGTGAGGCACTTTAATCAGCTGGGATATCTGGCCAGCCCTGTACATATAATCTTAATTTTAAAATTTTTTAATAGTTTCCAACAGGCTTTTAATTTGTCCTGAGTCAATAAGTATTATTAGTTAAATAATTGAAAAATAAATCTAGCAAAGTATTCAAGGACTTTACTGAGAGTTTTGATATTTTTCCAGACTATGATTTCAAAATATGTCCTGTTTGTGCATTTTGTCATGGTGAAAACCTTCAGCAGCAAATAGTCTGAACCTTGCTAGCTTTCCTCTGATAAACACCAACTAAGCTTTAAAAGTACTGCCGTAATGTACCATCTTCCTTTAGCTCTTTTGATGGATGATTCTATTTATGCAGCGTGGTGACAGCCCAGCGAAGCCGTAGCTCTTAATCCTTTAGTGCCAGCACAAACACCTCCTTTCAGGCCCCATTGGCTTGTAACTCGGTGTGCAATTGCACCCAAGCTCTTGAGATATAGCTCAGTTAAAAGAGAAGACAGAAAGTTCAACGGAGGTATTATTTCCATTAAAATTTTGAAATCGCGGTAGAAATCAAAGTTGTTTGAGAAAGGACAAAGTGTATATAGCATTCTGCTTTTAAATGGTACTTTCACATATTCCTAAGTGACCTACCCCATTTCAGAAATAAAGGAAAATGCCTTATAAACAATGAATGAGCAGGTAAAGTATACTAAGCTCTAAATTTTTTCCCATCTTATGTAATTGATATAGGGTCCCACTATGCAGTTGAGACTCTTAGTGATCCTCCTGTTTTCAGACTCCCCACTGTTTGGATTACAGGCGTGCGCTACCACACCTGAATTTGGTAGCTGGCCCAGCATGCTCTGGAGGACGGGCCAGCATGGCATGTCAGACCAGGAATCAAACCCTGGTCCCTGTGCTTGCCAAAGCAGGCACGTAGTCCACTGAGCTATCTCACCAGCCCTTTAATTAAAAAAAATTAATAATTTTAATATTTTAGATGCCATTTTGTTTGAGGAAGTAAGGTTTGACTTCTCTGCCTGCAGATCTTGACCGTGTTTCTTAATAGCCCATCATGCCTTTCTGTTCTGATAATGATGTTCTACTTATGACACAACTTTATACCTGCAAAATCCACATGCACCTATGTGTGTGTGCCTGTGTGCGTGAGCACACGCACGTGTGCACACACACACACAGGAGAGAGTGAAATAAGGGTCTCAATTTAAAAATAAAAGGTTGTAGGGGAAGAGTCAGAATGAATAATAAAAGCCATGCCCCGCTCCTCACATGGAGGGCAGGAGAATGAAGAGACAGTGGAAGTGTGCTGATGAAGTAGTGTCTGATGAAAGAGGGGAAATAGTTGATCAAAAGGTTTCTGAGTAATCGCGGGTGAGAATAAAACTAGCTGGGCATTCATATTGGCTGCGTTTCTAGTGTGTAATATTGGAAGCAGAATTCCCCTTGATCTTTCACTGTCCTTTAGATTTAGTACATGCCTTAACACCTACTTTTGTTTTATTTTTATGTATTTTCAATTTTAATATTTATATATTTGTGTGGCTGGCTTAGCTCGCCCTGGGGGCGGGACTGGTGCACAATGTGATGTGGGGGATCAAAGTGCAGTCCCTGCACTTGCCAAAGCTTGCCTAAGCAGGTGCTTTAGAACGCTGAGCTACCTTGCTTCCCCCCCTCCCCCGCCCCCACACCTTATGTATTTGGCACAGGGTCTACAGTAGGTTCTCACTACGCAGGTCGGACTCGTAATGATTCTCCTACATTCAGCCTCCCAAGCATTTGGGATTACAGGCGCATGACACCACACCCAGCTTCCATCAGTGCTCCCCGGGGGCGAGGCTGGCGCGGCAAGCCCGAAGTGGAACCACGGGGCCGCTGCGCTCCGACGAAGCATGCCCTTTAGTTTGCTGAGCTATCTGGCTGGCCTACTTTTGTTTTAATGAAGACCGCTGGTGTAGTGTGTGAATTACAGTGTTAATAATGATCTGTACTTCTGGTTTTTCATAATATTATTTCTTAAAAATTTTCCCTGATGTTATCTATACTTAATTTTAGACAAATAGTTCAAAAATATTTGTTTTCGCTTATTTCATTACTGTAATGGTTCTTTATTAATGGTACACAGAATTCCATACTTTTAGCAAAAATTCTAGTGATCAAAATAAGGTGGACTATTTCAGGAAATAACACCTTTCTGTGTAAATTCAAGCAAACTTTTTTCCCAGAGACCAAAACTTGCTGACCTTGCTGAGGGCTGGTTTGGGCATCCCCACTCACTGATAAATAATTACAAAGCTCCGTACTGACATTTCAACTGAAGACTAGAAATACTCTGGACACTGGGTAAAAAAAGACATCTTACAGGAAAGTAAAATAATTATAGATGAAGCATAATTATTATGATGATGAATTATATAGATGAATTATAGCATAAATTACTTTTAAATATTTGCACTGAATAAAAGGTATTTACTGTTAAACTTATTGTTCCTCTGAAGTCTACCTCAAAAGGATTATTACTGTTTTCTGCAATTGTTTGTACGATACGCATTTATTCTGACTCAAAGATTACAATCGTTTCAGAATCCTTAATTGAACTAAAACTTCTTTATGCAAATCAGTGTATTTTTCCCACATTAGTTCCTTTCAATAACTATGTTATTTTATAAAATTTATTTTCCTCATGAAGTATAATTTTACTATTTTGCACTTATCTAATGCTATATTTAGACTTTCTCCCCATAGTTTACTTTTTGTTACTTATTCTTCGATGATAGTAAAAAGTAATCTGTCACTGATTTTTATTACATTCTCAATGGCAATAAAAGATAAACTCACCAGATTCTATCAGTTGCAACTTTTGATAAAATTAATGAAATTTTTAATACATTAAAATTGCAAATGATTTCAATGAATTGAAATGAATTAATTATCAAAATAGTATTTTCTTTAAAATGCTTTTGGAGATGGTATTTGTTTCCATTGCTATTCAAAACACACTCTTATATTTTATTGATTTGCTAAGGACAGATATTTTACCACAAAAAATAGCGTTAGAATGATGTTTTGGAAATGTAATAAAAAGAGAAGAAGCCTGTTTCTGTTCTTTTGGAGCTCATAAAGTAGGATGAGCAGTGGTTGAATGTGTAATCTACCCATACATGAAGGAATGCAAGCATGTTAATATTTTTAAAAGTTTAAACACATATAGTTGAAATGATTTATGAAAGAGCTGTAGAATGTTAAGTAACCAGAGCTAGTGCTCAACTTCTGGACTTTTAACTGAAAATATAGTTCTTGCCAATAGTGATCTCTGATATATTTGTTCCATTCATTGTTTGGCTCTAGCAATGCATTTCATGGCTAGGTCAGCACAATATCTGCAAGGTACTAGAGAGAGCTATAATAGTACAGGTAAAACTGCATGCATAGTATATACTGTATTTTCATACATTACTTCAGTTTTTGCATTAAAGTATATACTTAGATGTAGATGAAATTATTCATACATTATAACTAAGAACACTGAAATTTTGTAAGTCACATTTATTTCAATATGAAGTCTGATACTAAAACCAAATTCTTCCTTTGCTTAATTGTATTTATAGAAACTATATTTTATACTATTAGGATATCCTTGGAGTTGTAGGAAAACATATCCAAGATTTCTTCTTGCGCACATGAGATGTTTTAATAGAACTTCTACAAGGAAGATGATTAATACAATGTTATTGAGTTTAGTCCCTGAAGCCTAAATGACTTTTGCAATGATTCTTCAAGAGCTTATATATTTTTGAAGTGTTTAGTTACATTTTTTTATTTATATTATTGGTGAAATATTGTAAGAAACTTTGCATATTGATTTGCATCATTCTATGCAAGAGAACATTTACTTCAGTAGCAAGTTGTTATTTTATTTGATTAATTATTGAAAAATAGAATTAAGTGATAAATTCACCTACTGTTGAAAGCTTGTACTACATCATATTTTTTAAAAAAATATCAGGCCTAAGGTTTGTACATGCCATATTTACCAAAAACTTCATAAATCTAGTAAAGCAAACATTAATTATTACTTCTCTGGATGCCAGTCTCTGCGATACATTTTTATATGCATATAGCCTAAGGATCTTATTTAGCCTGCTATCTACAAGAAGGAATTTTAAGCTTCCACCAGGAGACACTTCACTGAAAGATATAACAAATCCAGTGAAGACAGTGCCATCCCTGACCTCACTAGGGAGAACCTAATTATAGAGATAAGACCTGTACCTGAACTCTGGTTAGCAAAGACACAGCGCAGGGAAGTGTGAAGAACTGCGTATGCAATTCATATTGAGTCAAAGAAGAGATAATTGTAATCAAACTCTTGTAGCCTGTTACAGATTATTATCACCTGGGAGAAGTCAGGCCCCACAGCACAATTTTGAGGAGCAGGAAAGTCAAGTGATGCCTCAGTGTGGCATTTGCTTCCAGTGCCTGCTCTGTTTTAAATAAAGAACTTCATTGCAGGAGTGTTGACCTTTCAGCACCTTACATGGAATGATTTTATCTTTATTTATTTAACTCAAGCATGAGCAAACCAGTCATTATCAGGGAAACTACTACCCTTTTTCGTAACATTATTTGAAAGAGGATAAAATTTAAACATTAATCAATTGAAAGGAATCACATTGTAAAACAAAGGTTGAAAAGTAAAATAATTTTTGCTTCTCTCACTGGAAGTAGCCTGAAATCCAGGCATCAGGCTCCATTACAGAAAGCTAACCTACCACATTCTTGAAGCCCTTTGAAGGATCTGTGTAAAACTACCGATAGTCAGAATACTACTACTACTGTGGATAATAAGAGAAAGGTAATTGCTTTGCAAACTCTATGCGTGCATTACTATTGACTGCTATAAGCTAACATATATTTTTTAAATGTAAAGTCTTGTACAGAGCACAAGTTTTCAGGAACAGCTCTCTCAGTAACTATACTGAGACAAAAGAAAAATACAAATGGCTAAAAAGGGAATTAGAAAAATCAAGCTTTTGGGGGCGTGTGCTCTGCTGTCCAGAAGGCCGGCATTGACACTAATCAAGAATCAAAAAATATAATATAAGGAATATTTTATCATAGTATATTATTTATGTTATGGTTTGTGTCTAGTTGTCCCCCCAAAGCCTCATGCAGTCATGGGGTGGGACTTCT
>NDGM011013453.1:0-10937 GCA_002564305.1 Octomys mimax | reverse complement strand
CACACACACACACACACACACACACACACACACACTAAATAAATAAATGTTTAAAAAAATATTGTTCAGTAAAATGCTAGAGCCTTCTTTTAATGTGATTCTTGTAGTCTTTTTTCCCAGTACTAAGACTCAAATCCAAGGACTCTCTACCTCTAAGCTATATCCCTAGCCCTTTTTATTTAATGTTTAAAATTTTGACACGAGGTCCTATCTAGTTGCTCAAGCTGACCTTAAACTTGGAGTCCTCCTGCCCCAGTCACAATGCCCCAGTGATTCTTGTACTTATATGAAATTTTCTGACCTATTTTATAATTTTGGAAATAGACTATTTTCCCTATATGTAACAGTAGATTACAGAAGAAAACCTAATGGGCATGTTTCATGTATTTGGCAACTGAGTTAAATTTCTGTGCGCCCCCAGCCACTAGAGTTTGAGTCCAGGGCCTTCCTACTGAGCTATCTTCCATCCTTTTTCTATTTTTAATTTTGAGATTAGGTGTAGTCACCAAGGGCATAGGCTGCTAGTCACTAAATGCGTAGGCTGAGCTTAAAATTGCAATCTTCTAGCTTTAGCCTTCCTGTGTGTTTTCTTTTGTTTGTGGTGCTGGAGTCTTTTTTTTTTTTTAATGGAGTCTCCCGCATTTTCTAAGTATACAGTACCGCAAAAACTTTATCCTCTTTTATTATTTACACCAGCTGCTACATTTATAGACAAGGAGTCTTATTACATTAGTTAAAAACTGTAAATAGTACTGGTACTAGTGAGTGTGACTATTCCAGCTTTGTTCTTGATTATAATGGCAGTAGCTTTAATTTCCCCTTAATATTATGTTGGACTATAATTCACAGTCTTCATAAAATGTGTAGTCTCTTTGTGTTCCTATTGTACTTGGAATTTTTTATTAGAAAGCCTACCTAACTTTATTAATTTTTAATGTAATGCCACCCATACATAATTTTTACCTTTAAAGTGATAATATTCCTGATGTGATATATTTCCTAATTCTATAAAATGTTACAATTCTAGAATAGGCAGCATGTGGTTGATTCTATTTATCTCAAACAGCTCCAGACTTTGCAAAAAGAAAGCTCAGTGTATGATTTTACTATATCCTTAATGCCAAAGCGTAATATAAAACATTTAACACAAACTGCTAGAACAATGTTACTTATGAAAGTAGGTGTAAAAGAATCTCAATAAAACAAATTAGCAAATTAAACCCGGCGGTATGTTAAAGCAAGCTAACAGCTGGAGTGGTGGTGCATGCCTGCAATTCTGGTGCTACGGGAGGATAATACAGGATGAACTGCCTGATGAGGCAGGCAATTTAGCAACTTGGCAAGAGACTCTGCCTCAAAACAAAAAAATAAGAAAGGGCTGCGGACATATCTCAGCGTGAAGGCCTGAATTCACTCCCCAGTACAAAAAAGACACAGGAGTATAAAGCAATTCAACACCACCCACCCCCAAAAAGAAAAATACTAACATAAAGAACTTGAAAAACTGGCTAGATGCATGATATATACACAAAAATCAGCAGCTACATACTTTGGAAAAAACTAATTTCCAGTTTACTTGAGAATCTACCAAGCACAATCTTGAAAATAGAAAGTCGTCGTGGGCGGAGCCCGGCTTGTTGTCTAATGATTAATTCATGCCTGACCATTTAGAGGCAGAGCTCAGGGTGCCTTGCTGAGTCCACATTTCTTCTTGCCCTCATCTGGGACAAGGGTAGAAACCACGTTCAAAGCTATCCTGCAGTTTCCCAGAAAAGTACTGATTAAGGTAGTTGTCACAAGAGCATTCCTAGAATTTGACTGACACTCGCTTTAATGGTCTGTTAAATATTAGGTTGTCACCGTTAACTGTTTTTAAAGCTACAGAGGTAGCTTGGATAGTGAATCCCCTGAAAAGCAAAAAAACTGGGTTGACTCATTTATTGAAGTTTCCTGTTTCTAGAACACATCCATTCATTTATGAATTGAACCAATACTTTCTGCCTAGGATGTGCTGTGCCAGATGCTGGGGACAGAGTGGAAGCACACAGGACAGGTCCCTGCCCTTAGGAGCTTATAGGCTAGTGGGCTCTGGACAGCACCACTCAGACGTTGTGGCTAACTTCCCTGCCCTCCTTTACACTAATAAGATGAAGTGCAATTGGTAAATGAAGAACTGGTAATTGCTGTGTCGAATGAAAATAGTTTTTTTTTTTAATCACAAAAAGGAGCTAATAATGACATAATCAAGTGTAGATGTTGCTCGCAGAAGATTTCTTTTCCAGGCCCCTTCTGTGTGCTGTTGCCCTCTACTGTACAAGGCATATGTTCCTAAGGAGAGTACGAAGTCACATTTCCTCTCTGGCCTCCCTCGGCCTGAGGTCAGCCTGGGGACCAGCCCAGTGTGACTCAGCAGGCCCGGCTGCACCAACGCCTTGCTACAGCCTTGGTGCTACAGCCTTGGTGTGTGGGTCCAGGTCTGGGCCAGAGCCGCGCACAAGGCTGGTGCCTGTGGAACATGGAGTGAGACTTGCATAGTGTTTTAGGTTTATAAGGTAGTGAGGAGAAGCATCTCAGCTTTTAGATTTTTGTTTTTTCAAAGCCACTATGCTGTACATTACTCTGACCTCCTAATTTAACTTTGAGGAATTTATAGCAAAGAAAAACCTAAAAGAAAAAAAATATCTAAAGATACTTTCACAGCAGATCAATTGATAATCATCGTAAAGTCTTAGCATCTTAAATACTTCCAATGGAGTGATTTAATAAAACATCACAGAGGTATTTCAAATGAAGAGAGTGTGTCTATGCTATTTTATGGAAATATCTACATTAAAAATAGAATATAAGATGGAATTTACACATGGATTATAATTATATGAGATATTTCTAGGTACATTAAAAAGGACCAGGAGAGGATTTACAATAAACCAATGGCTTAGAGTGTAACTAGTTTTTTCTCATCCTAGAAATTCTTTACTTAAAAACACGACACCCCTTTACTCAAATGAGAGCAAATGGCAATTGACATTTCAACACACTACAGCTATTCTCACCAGACTTAAAGGAAAGAGCAGAAACCTGCATGTTGGGATTTACCAGTCAGCCTCCAGCTCCGGCTTCTCTAGGTCCTGAGTATGGATGGAATCTGGCTCTGCAGCCCCCTCACTTCCTCCCAGGTCACACTGATGTTAGCTATTCAGACCAGCATGATCTTGCCCCCCTCAGATTTCTGGTTGTGGGGCTCCATCCCCCTTGAGCACATCTAGGTGGGGTTTCCTGAGCATCATCTCTCTCCGCATCTGAGGCCGACCACTGGCTGCCACCAGCAAGATGTCTTCCTTTTGGGCAGCCTCCCAAAGGGAGTGACTCTCAGCACACTCATGTGTGGCTCCCCTGAACCAGTACTCTTCCCACTGGGCTGGATGCCCTGGTAGCCACCCCATTCCTAATGCTTGTCAGTCTTACAGCTTTTCATTAACAGGTGAACACTCATGAAAGCGGTACCCTTCTAAGTTGGTGTTTTGTCATATCATGGCTGGGTTTTTAGCTCCTTGAGTGTGAATAACAGAAATGGCTATCTTTTATCAATATCCTTCTGTGGCTGGGACTATTTTTACATCAATCTTTACAACACCCTTGCAGGAAGGCAATGTGGTTTGCCTTTGCAGATGGGGGAAGCTAAACAGCTCGCTAAAGGTCACACAAGTGGTATGTGACAAAGTCACATGTCAAGCCTGGGCCAGTCTGACTTGAAAATCACTTTCAGTCATCTCTCACTGTGTAGCTACACAGTCTTAGAGAAAGCACAGGACTAAGGGGCAGTCAGAAACCCAGGTGACTGACCTTGAACTCACTCTTTACTTCTCTGGGCTCGGGTTTCCTCTTTGTAAAATAAGGGACTGGACTTAAAAGCTGCCCCACAGGAAAGAATAGGAGGGACTGGGGAAACGGGCCACAGAATCGCCCATTTCATGCTACGACCACTGATGGGCCCTTATAAGTCTCTGCTTGGAACAATTTTAGGCACTCAGCCAGTTGTAAGGAAGAAGAGGAGAAGGGGCTATGGGTGATCACCATAGTTGAATTTTCCTGGGGGAGGTGGTGGTGGAATGGAATAGAAATAGGCACAGGACACCTTACTCCCAGGAAAGAGAATCCTCCCTGACACAGCTCTCAGCTGAGGAAAGGCGGGTAGAAATACTCTGGCTATCACTTGGCACAGGGCAAGGGGCTCCACTTGTGATAGGGCTCCAGGAGGTCTGAATTTGCAAAAGGGAATGAAAGGAGGAGCTACATCTAGATGTAGGTTTGTCCCCACCCGAGCTAAATAATATCATTGCAACTCTGTTCCCCAAGAAAGCATGAAAAATGCAAATGAGAAGTTTTACAAATGGATAGCCTTCACCCCTTCTCTCCCCCAAAGGGTTAGGCAAATGGGCATAATTTTTTTTTCCCAGAAGCCACCCCCATCTGCAGCCTTTCTGTGTTATCAAATACAGACACACAACCTCTGATCTTAAAAATAATGCAAGACTATAATTTCCTAAATTTCTTAATGAGTGAGTAAGTATATTGGGTCAAAGGAAATCCAATCTCAATCAAGCTGGATGCCAGGTAATCGTCACATCCCACTCATCATGGATACCAAACTCAAATCTTTCCCCACCCTTCATGTACCCACGTTTCCCAGAGGTCTTTTCCTCCCTAAGTCTTCACAGACAGTGCTGGGCTGGACTCTACCTTTAGCATTTGCACTGCATGGGAGGCTATCAGGCCAGCTGGCACCTGCAGGAGGGAACTCAAGGGACGGCTAGAGGAGAAGGCCTTCCATCAGCCTGGTGCCAGCCAAAGCCTGGCTGCTCTCTCTGTTCTTCTCAAACTGGGCTTGCCACAGGACTAAATGTGTGCCTGTGAGACAGGCTGCCCTAGCCGTGAGTGCCAGAGTGGGCATTGCTGCTGTGGAAACCAGAGTTGGCCTCTGCAGCTGCAGGCTGTACCCTCCCCAGTAGGTAAAAAATCAGTGTGCAGTGGTCTTGAAAAGCTTTTATGGTATTTGCAAAACTCCAAGAATTTTTAAACCAAGCTTTCCAGAGGAAGATCTATTAAGTTCTAACAGTTCAGGCCACAGGCCAAGAGGATAAATTTTTTATGTCAGGATGGCACCATATCTGCACTGACATTTGCTGCTCTCTACTGCGTTTCAGTAAAGGTGAAAACGTGGTGAGACAGCGTCCTAAATAGACTCTACCGAGCTGCAGGGGTGCTAAATGGTACTATTAATAGAAGAGATTCAAGGAATTCTCTTTGATACAAACTGCTTTGTTAGTATTGACCTTCAAAATTCAAATCAAAGCACTGCAACCCTTTCCTATCGTAATGGCCCATGTTGTGCGTTGCTTCTCTCCAGATAAATTACCTGTCCAGGAAGTAAACATGGATCACTCCAATGCTAAGTGTGGGTGGAGGACGTGGCATGCAGCTTTTTGGATTTTGCGTAGATGAATGATTCTGAAGTGCAGAAAACATGCTTTAGTGACTGAGGTTAGCACCAGCAGCCTTTGTGTTTTCTGTTTTTGGTTTAGCATCTCTGGTTTGCAGAGGTTGGCTAATTACAGGATATTCGGCTTGAGCAGTGTCAGTACAAATATTCTGAGCTGAGACTAACTCTGGTTTTAGATAGTGGGGAGAGTCTTTCATTATTCCACAATGTTCATTAAGTACCTACTATGTGTTAGGCACCCTGATAGCAGCTGTGGATAGACCACTGGGCAAAGCTCTGGCCCTCACAGAGCTTGTTTCAGTAGGAGGGAAATGAATTACTATTTATTATACCCTACACCATAGAATTTCAGATAGTGAAAATAAACCACAGTGAAGAAGGTGCTAAGAGGGACAGAGAGTACTTTAAAGCAGGCAGCAAAGTCTTCTGAGAAGCGGCAACGAGAAAGCAGAGAACTGAATGAAAGGACAGCGTCAGGAAGCCAAGCACTGGAGCTGAGGGAGGCAACAAGACAGACCAAGTGCAGGGGCTCTGGGCAGCAGCCTGCCCATTAGAGTCAGGCAAAGGGACCTCAGCTTGAGGGCAGATGCCACACACCTGGGCTCACGGCATGCCAGCCGAGCATGGGCTGCCTCTCACGCTGCCCTCTTCCTCAGCTGGGCCACCATACAGGTGACACAGGAAGTCTCTTCTAATGGGATCTGCATGGATTTAAGGAACTGCAGGAAGGCTGTTCAGGTGGGCAGACATGAAAACAGAACAAAGGAGAGTAGAAATTAGTAATCTCAGCCTTAAAAAAAAAAATCTTTGTCTTACCCAAACTAAACACCACCGACTACATAGGCCAAGATTCAGAGACAGTCTCCCTACCAGGTTCCACTGCCATTTCCCATCAAGGGGACGTTTTGTTGCCATCCTGTAGCAGGCTGCAGCCCAATTTGGAAATCCCATCAGTCTTAATGACAGTCACATTCCAATCTGGACATCCGACAGGGGCCAGTTCCATGTCTGTCTCACACATAGAAACTTCTCTTCCCTCTTTCTTGTTAGCTTTGCTTTCACAGAATTTGTGCTGATGCCAGTCTCTCCTCATGCAAGGCATTCTGTGAAGCTCAGTGCAAGTGTAAAAGTCACTAATACTTAATACTTTTAAGTACAAAACAATCCAAATAAAAGAGATCTTGCTTACCCCCTCTTCTGTGTTCCTCACTTTTTAAAAACGTTTTTAAAAATCTTTTATTTATTTAGTACAGGGTCTCACTAAGCAGCTTAGACTCACAGTGATCCTCCTATCTTAGCCTCCCCAGCCCGGGAATTATAGGTGTGTGCTGCCATGCCCATTTTGGGGCTAGCAGGACATGCAGCACCAGGGATTGAACCCAGGTCCTTGTGTTGCCGGGCAGGCACTTAGGCAGCTAAGCTATCTCCCCAGCCCTCTCTTTCTTTCAGAGAAACTCTCATGTTCTGTTTTCAGAATTGTTTAAAACACCTTGCAAATCTATGGCTTCAACAACTGCACATTCAATTACTTGATATTTGAAATTTTAAAAGTAATTTAATAAAACAAACTGTCATGTTTGTACTTACTAGGCCTACATTAGTTTCTCTCCCCTAAGTACTTAATATCAAACGGTTTGAGGTCGGTAGGTGTGAAGCATCTATATTATTCAGGAACCTATTAGAGATGCTGATTGAGCACCCTCCTGAGCTAGGATACGAGATGGAGTCATAGCCCACAGATTTGTTCTATTTCCACCCCTTTGTGAAATAAGGTCAGAATACTCAAGAAGCCTACAAAATGCAGGAGTTTCCATTCATGCAATCCAAAGTAGAAAAGAAAGAAAAGCCCACTCTTCAGCATCCACACCAACATGTTGATCACAACCATGGCCACTGTTGCTGCAAAGGAGAAATCAGAGCGCATGAGATGCAAGCCAAGAGATAGGAGAGTGGTGTGGGTCAAGCAATGTGATTGATCCACACCACTTAAGAGTAAAACCATCCGATGCTTAATGGTAGTAAAGGTGGCATTAAAATGTTCCTGAGCATACCCAGTGAGTAATCACAAAATGATTGCATTAAAACACTCTGGAACCTTTTCCCCTATAGCTGAGAACAAGGATGACTCTGTTTTCATACTTTTGGGCTCCAGTTTTGCCCCTCTGGTCATCATCTCCCTGAGTTCCTAGCACCAGCTTTGTATATATAATGCTTATTGGTGCTTACTAAATACAAACCTGGGGACTGCTCCAAATGGTCACTAGAAATGTATCCAATAATGCCTCCCCAGTACTGGAAAGTGTCTTAGACAGAGTATTAAGGATGAGAGTTAAGATTGGTGAAGGGAGGTTTGGAGGAGTAAGGCAAGATGAAGAATGGAACAAAGTTAAATTGATTATCACTACAGCCTTCCAAGAACACAATGATTAAAGGAAACACTCCAATAAGCTTAAGTATGTTCTCAGAAAAAAAAGGCTCTCATTCATTGTGCAGCAATGACTTAGATGTGATGAAGAGACAATGTTAATCCCAATGCTTCTGATTTGCACATAAATGGAGCCCAAGGTGAACACAAGGCCCCTGAAATGCACTTTTAAGAAATCAGTACAAGAGGATCCTAAATTCAAGCTCAGCCTGGGCAACTTAGTGATTTAGTGAGACCCTTCCTGTAGCGGTTGATTGACTGTGTCAACTTGAGAAGTTTAGAAGCTTAACTAAATCTCAGTCATTCCGAAGGTGTAGAGGACCCACCCTAGAGTTGTTTATCACCTGGATGAGATATAAGGGAAACAAGGAAGGAAAGATAGGTTTCCATTTTTTGGAGGAGCTCCTGTCTTCACTGTCAGCTTGGACATCTTCCTCTGGTTTCTAGCACAGACTTCAGCTTCCACCTTGGATCCTTCAGCCTTCCTGTGTGGATTCATCAGACTTCCATTGCAGACCCACCAGCCTCCTGATACAGACTTGCATAGACACTGCAGTGAGATCCAGACCTTGGACTGAATCCTCCAGTCTCCAGGGTGCAGATGCCCTCTGCACGATTTCCCATCTAACTCTGTGGCTGATGATCCTGAGCCAATCTTATAATTTCTTATACATTTGTACATCTTGTGTTATATCTATTTCTCTAGTAAAACCCTTGCTGATACACTAAAAAGTCTAACACTAAAAAATTTAAAAAGGGGATATAGCTCAGTCAGAAGGCCCTGAATATTCCATCCCCAGAAATAAATATATATATATATATATCCTTCATATCATACATATATATGTGTGATGTAATATTCTATCAGCTTAGCAATTGCTATGTAGATAATTATGTTCATCCACCTCACCTGGCCTTCATAAAAATTTTCAACCAACATGTACTGAATCTCAAAGGAAAGAGGTTCCGAGTGAGAGCATTTCTGCTGCTGCTCTGAGGACTTGGGGTTTGGAGTTACTGGAGCACTGACTTTGTAAGTAGCTGGAGGAGCCCTCTAATTCCACTGCTTAGTTTCCCACCTCGCTGCCTTCCCAGGTGCAGAGCAACCATGACCAGCTCTGGCAGTGTGGAGTTTGCTGCTTCCTGGACAAAAGCTTCACAGCCAAGGACCTCCTGGACCAGATCAGCGAGGCCTCATCCTCAGGTGAAAAGGATGCCTTCTATGCTGCAAACCTTGGGGAATGTTCTCAAGAAGCATCTGCACTGGCAGAAAGCTCTCCCTTGAGTGCAGTCATGTGCAATAGCAGAAGGGCCATTGTGAAGGCCTTCACCGCCACTGGGTCAGGCTTTGCAAGCAAGACAGAGGTTGGGCTAGTTGAGTCTTGTGGTACCCCCAGAGAGGATTATCTATGCCAACTCCTGCAAGCATGTGCCACAATCACAGATGTGGCCAACAGTGGGGTCCAGATGATGACCTTCCACAGCAGAGTCAAACTGCTGAAGGGGACCTGGGTGCATCCGAAGGCCAAATTGGTCTTAGGGAACACCACTGACATCCCCAAAGCTGTCTGTTGCCGCAGTGTGAAATTTGGTACCACACTCAAAACCAGCAGAGTCCTCTTGGAACAAACAAAAGAGCTAAATATCAATGCCATCGATATCAGCTTCCACATGGAGAGTGGCTGCACTTTGTGCCGGCTGTGGTAGACTCCGGCTGCATCTTCGACGTGGGGGCTGAGGTCAGCTTCTACCTGTATCTGCTTGATATTGGAGGAGGCTTTCCTAGGTCTAAGCTTGTAAAGCTCAAGTTTGAAAAGATTACCAGTGTGACCAGCCCTGCGTTGGACAAGGGTTTCCTGGCAAACTCAGGCATGCAGACCATAGACAGTCGAGCCCAGCAGGAACCCTCACAAGGAACACCATAGCCAAGGGGCTCTCATAGGAGCAGGCCGGCTCGGACCGAGAGAAAGCGGACAAGCCGACCCTCGTGTACCACATAATAACGGCGTCTGCAGCTTGTTCAACTGCATCCTGTAGGACCAAGTGCATGTGAGGCTGCAGCATCTGAAGACACACGCGCGATGGCCTGGACCACACTGGGGACTGCTCAACCTGCGCAAACTGCACGTGGGCGACAGGAAGAGTCCCCGGAGCACGGGGCGACTTAGTCGTCGCAGCCTCTACCTTCCTTGGCTTCCAGAGGCCAACCATCTGCTACGCGATGCGACACTGGATGCGGCAGCTCCATACAGCGGGTCTGGAGCCTCAGCTTCCCGCCCGGGGTGAAGGAGCAGGCCATCAGGACTCGACTTGTGTCCTGCACCCTGTGAGCGAGATGAAGGAGAGAGTGTAGCCGTGTAGCCGCCCGGAGCCCGAGCCGCGGGCGCGGAGCTCAGCTACATCCGCGTAGTCACTGCTGTTGTGGGCAACTTCGTAAGAGCAGGGCCGGCTTGGCCCAGCCTAACCTAGGTTAGCAGACGGGTCGCACTTGTCTGTGTTCTTATGGAAATTATTTGAATATTTGTTTACTAAGGGTTTTTTAATTCACTTTCACACACTCTACGAGGGCCCGCATCAGCCAAGCAAGCGTTTGTAGCTTGTGCCACGGCGGTGGGAGTAGAAAGCTTAGAGTTGTGACCTGTTTTGAAAATAAAGCTTTTTGTAAGAATTAAAAAAAAAAAAAAATAGGGCAAATGGCAAGTGAGCTTAACTGCAGTCCAAACGGTACCTAGTGACTGTTAAGCATGCAATATCTCAGCAACTTTCCCGTCTCTATGAGCCAATTAGTATAATCAATACCATTGTGCTAAATGCAAGGATTGTCTATGAAATCATAGGCTCTGCTGTCCACCTCTTTGTACCTACCCAGGATAGGCAACCCCTAGGGAGGAACAGATGTAACTCTTTTAGAGCAAGGTGCTCTTTTATTAAATGTGCCTGATCAATATATAGCTATCACATTCCACATGTACACACATCTTTTTGGCATCATTCTTTTTTTTTTTTTTTTTT
>NDGM011013408.1:0-17103 GCA_002564305.1 Octomys mimax | reverse complement strand
TTTTCAAATGAAATGAAAGTTTTATGGATATCAAATTTAACAATTAATGATGTTTATATAACATTCCATTATGTAGACATTTAATTAAACATTTATTCATTTTGATTTTGCAGTTTTGTCTTTTTATGTTTTGAAGTAAAAATTCAAAAAAACTTAAGACCTCAGGCAATAGATGTAGGCAGTCAACCAGGGGACAGAAACACCGTCTTCCCCCAGGCCGCTCTCCCCAAAGCTGTGGCTCCATAGAGCCAGGCACAGATTGAATATAGAAGGCCCCAAGCTCATCTGTGAATGAACTGGAATGGAATGTTCTTTGATTTTATAAGTAGGGAAACTGAGCTTCAAGGAGAAATGTCTTGTGCAGAAGGTATTTGATCCCCCAAATGCAGAGGCCTGCCCTCCCCCCACCGCAAAGATAAGGAGAAGTGGTCAAGCCAATTCCAAGAAGGCATAGGCAGGTCCACCTAGGGTGCTGATCTGAGCAATCTGATGACAGAATCAATAGGTGACAGAACTGCCAGCCAGGGCAGTACAGTATCTCTAAAATATAGGCAGATATTTTCACCAGCTCTTAAAACTTATCCAGGGCATTAGGAATCAATCACAGACAATGTTTCTCATGACTTGGCCAGCTTCCAAGAGCAGGGCTCAGAGACGCAGAACAGTTCCGGGACTTTACCTGCCAAGGGCCAACTTGGGCAGTGCTGAGTGCTTTAGTGCATTCCTGAGTAAGGCAGCCCTGACACTTGCAGAGACCTAGAATGATGGAAAGCTCTGGGGAGGCACAGCTGTTCCTGGAGGGTGATGGGATCACCAGGCCTCTGCTGTCCAATTAGGTTCCAAGAGGGCCCAGAGGGGCCAACAGGGGTGCTTTCCAGGACCAGTAGGTATAGGTGGTCATCTGGGCAGTGCCAAGGCGTGTTGGAGAGTGAAGGGTGGGCTTTTCTTTCAGTAGGAAGGTTCCCAGCTCAAAAGGTTGCTAAGCACCTACAGTGTTGCTGGCATATACCATAAATATTTGTGGGGGAATGGAGGGGGAATGGGAATCTGGACAGAAGGTGCTACTGGCAGTGAGCATCCCCCATCTCCACATTTTGTGCCTCCATCTTACATCTTGATGTCTTTGAGCTGGATGGACTGATGGTGTTTCTTGGTCTCTAGGACACCAAGGCACAGCTCATCCTATCTTGTCCCCCAGCCCCCAATCATTAAGCTTCTGTGTAAAGCAGTAGCACACAGGAGAAGGAGGCAAGCAAATGTGGCTTCAGATTCTAGCTTAGTCACCATCTTGCTGTGAGGCCATCCCGTAACCTCTCTGAAACACAGTTTCTTCATTATGATGAGCCCTAGGAAAGCCTGCCTTCTGGGCCACAGTTAACTGGTACATTATAAAAGTTCTGCAGATTCAGTTTTTCATGGCTCATGGCCAAGGTGGTCATGCCTGAACCCTAGAGACATACATAGCTCACTGTACTGCTCAATTCAAGGCGAGCAAGTGTGCTTTAAGTAACTAACATGAGTGTCCTAAAAAAAAAAAGTTCTTGACCTCAAGGAAACAGAGAGCCAAATACAGAGAATGTCTTAGATTTCTAAGGAAAACACCAAGCATGAGGTCAGGATTGTCTTTTCAGTTCTGCCACAAATTTTCTGGATGTCATTGGTGAAGTCACACCAGTTCTCTGAGTCCCAGCTTCCTTCTGTGTCCCACAAGAGCAGGACTTGCTGGTCTTGACCCTGATCAAGCAGGAATGGACCTGTGTGGCAGCGTTTACAGACCCCACTTCAAGGGTCTCCCAAGAAGAGAATTTGCAGATAGTCTAGATCCCTGGGAGCAGCTAGAGGAACATCAGGGAGATGACAAACAAAACTTAGCCAGAAGTGATGTCATCAACGTGGAGGCTGCTGCAGAACTTACGGGAATCTCACTCACTCCTCACCCTACCCTATTAGGCTGTATTAAAAGCAACCTTCAGCGTCATGGGTAGGCGTCAGGTTAGACTGAAAGAAGGACTTTATACGAGTGCAGTGCTTTTAGAGATTTTTATATGTTACTTAGCAGAGACAAAGGCATCATCTGACTTTTAGAAGTCTTAAGATATAGTACACAGATGTACTTTGTCTTCCTGAAAAAGCTATGTATTAAGAAAATACCTTCAATCAATTGTATTTAAAACGCAATAGAATGTTCACTGTTTAAAAGCATAAGAATGCCCTTAAGGCCACCTGCTTGTAAATCAGGCTTTGTTTAACCTGGCTTTTAAAGCACATTTTCCTGGTTAAATCTTCCCTGGAAAGAGGAGTTCAAATTCTGTTTATTCTCAAGGTTTCTTTCAAACTTACTAGTCTTGAAATGCCTCAAATGTAATGAAAATGCATACAATGGTTCTGCCATAGTCAACATGCCTAGTTTTGTCACTGGAGGACTCACACAGCTGGTGGCACTGTCTTTCCTGAGTAAGTCTCAGTCACCAGTACCAAGCAAAATCACAGAGGGAGCATTGTTATCCTGGAAGGGTCAGTCTGGGGATCGAGTGGAATTTTGAATCTGATTTAATTCCTATTTACTTCATACCTTGCACACTGTAGTAATAAGACTGTAAGTGCCCCCACGGGTGAGGACTGCTTGTGAGTTTTTTCTTAATACCTGGCATGGAGCAAGACTTAGTATTGATAAATGAACAAATTGAGTAAAGGCAGGCAGCATCTTACTAGTTGGATGTGTGACCTTCCGGCAGTTCCTTAACTGTTCTGAGCTCCAATTTCTGTAGCTATAAATATAACAGAAATTTTTACCTTGTAGGATTATCATGAGGACTAAATGAGACAAAATATGAAAGGAGTTAGCACATTGCCTGCAATATAAGAACTCTACCAATGTTAGCTCTTACTACTGCTGTTTCAACATCAGGCTTTATGTTACCTCTTCCACAGCCCATGAGGATAAGTATATTCTCTCTACTGAAGAGGGGAGAAAACTGAGGCTGGGACGTGTCTAGCAAGTGCCTACATCCACAGGTGGCACTGGAACTCCCAGACCTGTCCTCTTCACCCAGATGAACCTGCAGAAGAGCCTCATTCCTGTTTATGGTGGGTTGCAATGTATGAGGGAGGCTCAGGAGACAAGGGAGAACTTAGGGGCTTCCAGTCTCCAGAGTTTTATGGCGCTGAAAGGGTGAAGTGCTTCAATCTTCCCAAGTTCCTGATTCGTTCCTACCCATTAGTATCAGGGTTGGTGAGCTCAGTTCGTTTGCTCCTGGTCCTGTTCTCTGCTGCCACTCAGCCGCCTTCTCCTGAATTTTGGTTTCCTTAAGCCGGCTTTTGAAGACAGAAGAGCTAAGCTTCAAGACAGGGCCTCCCAGGGGAGACTGTGACCTGAGGGAGTGAGATCCCGGAGAGGACCCCAGCTGCCTGTGACCTAGACCCACTGCGCTTTTCTGCCTCATGAAAATGAGAGCAACATGGCCGTTCACAATTCTCCCTGCGTGGGATGAAGGAGACTGGTGTGCTCATGTGAAACAGGATGTCCACGTGTGGAAGTATGGTCTGTGGTGGACTCAGTCACTTGCCTTTGTGGTGAAGGAGGAGGGGCTGGCCAGGCAAAGAACCTGGAAACTATTTTTCAGGAAAAGCTGTTCATCTGTCCCTGTGTAGAGAGGATCTTTGCCTTTCATATTTTGTGCTGAAGTTTCGGCAGTTAATAATAAAAACCCAGAGAAGACCAAAGTGAGAGCAGGGCAAGCCGAAAGCTGGAGCAATGGGCTTGTGATTTAGAATGTTCTTGAAACCCCACTGTGCAGATTTAATTTACAGCTTTCCCTACACACGCATATACACACCGGGCTTTGTCTTCAGCCCACCACCCCCTTGGCTTTTATGACTAAAATAAGAGGGCAAAGGGCGTGTTTTTCTTTTTTCCTTTTTGGCATGAGTTAGCAGCATGTGGTTTTAAATATTGATTTTATAAGAACAATATCACATTTTAATATTCAGTGTTAGGCACAGAGCTCCCTCAGAGGTTGTTAAATAAGTACTAAGGCAGGCCAGGCGAGAAAGCTAGAGGCGGCAATGCCCAGGGATCACGAGGCCTCCCAGACAGGAGGGGCTGTCATTTATCAGCCACTCAGTCACCCTTATAATTGAATCAGGGGAAAGGGCTCTCACCTTTTCACGACTCTCTGTCTTGCCAGAAATACTTAAGGCAGCTGGGTGAAAGTTCTAGTATTCTTTGCATCTCTCAGGCCATTGTGTTTTATCATCATTAAAAGCTCATGGTAGGCTTGGTAAGGAAGGCTCCAGATCAAATAGGTACATTCACAGATTGACTTCTAAAGTACTTATCCCAATGAGTGGACAGAAACGAGTAAAAATTTAGATAGTTTTTTCAGCATATTCCAGTGGAAATAAAGGATAAATTCAATATGAAAAGCATAAACTTTTCCCAACAATTTTAGGCGAACCAGAAATTCACCCTCTGAAGACATCAAGACAGAATTACTTCCGTGCATATGTCTCAGTATTACAATGAAGAATTTTCTAACGATTCTAATAGTCCACTGAGGATGAAATTCCTGATTAGGTAGAGTTTTCTGTCTTTCTAGAATTATTCAATCAGGAGTCACTGAACTTTTATTGAGAATACTACTGGATCATCCATAACGATGAGTTTTGGACTGAAAACCATAGAAAGTTCCTCCAGTTCAGAGGCTTCTGACCATATGTATTTTTATGCCAGGTATTTTATTAACAGATGCCATTGTACTTATGCCTCTCATATTTTAAGAATCACCATAGATCTAGAAAGATCTGGGAAGACATAAATGAGCACTGTGGAGACCAGATTGGGTACTCAGAAGGTAAAATAGGAAACCTATCAAGATACAAAAGAGATGCAGTTTGGCCAAGAAAAGATATAGAAAACAAAAGCAATATAAAGTGCTGAGTCTGCTAATCCTTGAAAGGTAGAGAAAAGCTGTTTGATTACTGCAATGCTCTTGAGTAAATAGGGTTAAATAAGCCAGTGTAAAGTTAGATCATCAAAAGGTAGACTGCTGCATCCCATGCCATCAAACCCTCAGAGAAGTGTCCTTATTTAGGGAAGTCGTGGGAATCATCAGATTGAGCAGTATTTGTTGGTTTCATGACCCTGATCAAGATGAGGTCTGTCCTGCCTCACTTCTTAAAGCATCATGATAAATTCCTGCCAGCATATAGTTAAAGAGAAGGAAACAGTGTCGTCCCCATAGAAAGCTGGGCATGCCTTCTATGCCAGAAAATTAGAATTGTATAAAATGGTACATTTTCTTTGGTTTGGTTTTTTTCTCTTCACTTTAGCTGCCTGAGAGCTAAGCATCAGCGTTACTGGTGTTTATATTGCTCAGTTGTAAAGCCTGAGTCACTATTTCTGCTACTTATAGCAGATGAACTCACTTAAAGCCATTGATAATATCTGGTGCTTTCCCCTGTCTCTCATTTTACAGCTTTTGGGATGTAAGCAGGCTCCAGTCTCATACATTCAAGATGGAATAAGTAAAGAAAATTATCAATTGGATAAAAATATGATCCTTGGATAAGATTTTTGTGATGGATTGGAGAATTTCTATTGCATAGAGTTTCTACTGTCAGTCACTGGACTCAGAATTCTTGGTCATCACCCCCAACTACCCTTACTTACCTACTACTGTGTTGTATTCTGTAACTACCATGAGAAACATCCAAATATGTTACATTAGTGAGTAATGGCACTTAGATCCAGTTCAGGTAGATCGGTTTTCTGTTTGCAGTTTTTGTATATATGGAAGACCAGTCTTTGATCCTACAGCTATCCTTGGCCATATGATGAGAGCAGAAAAAGGAGGAGTCCCCTGAGGGCAGGGAATGGCTCATGTTCATCCCTGACTTTTCTGTACCTAGAAGGGCTGTCAGATTTCTTGTGTCTGTGAAGGTTTTAGAATTAAATTAAGATGAATTGAATATAATTGAAGTGACTTGAACCACACCGAACAGAATTAAATTGAATTGCCTAGCTTGGCTGCACATCAGGGGAATGTCTCACCTTTGCTAGCTAATCAACTCTAACAACAGAGCGAGAGTAAGCCTAGCATTCTGAGCATAATGTTTAGAATTTAAACATGTGCTCAATCCGAACATATTTACTGTATGCCCCTTATGTTCAGGTGCTAGGATGGGTGCTGGGAAGATAATGGTGGACTACGCAGACATTTTCCCTGCCCTTCAGGAGCTCTAGCCAGGAAAGGAGATGAAGCACTAAACAAGCCAATGCATAAATAAATATCTCCTTGAGAATTGTGACAAGCGCTGAGAAGGAAAACTATAAGGTTTTTATGAGAAGAATAAAAGGCTGAACCTATTAGAGAAAACTAATTTGTCCCACTTGGGGGAAACCAGTGTGTGTGAGCAGAGCAGATGCAACCAAATTAAGGACTAGGTTTTTACCATGGCTACATGCAGACCTGAGTAATGAGCCGTAGGTGTTTTTAAAGTCAAGTCTGGTTGCTCCCGGAGTAGAGGGAGCAAGACTTAACGCAGAAATCAGCTAGAAGCTACTGCTGGAGTACATGGCAGATATAAGGATGGTTTGACCTGAGGTAGAAAGAAGCAGAATCTAGCCGCATTTGAGAAGTAGCATTGCAATGAACTTGGCCATGTGGTGGAAGTGACCAGAGAGAGAAAGCGTCCAAGATGCCCAAAGCCTTTCATGTAGGTGGCTGAGGTTGAGGAGCATGGAGATGCCATTAGATATATAAGAAAGAGAACTGGATTTGGGATTAGTGAAGGGGTAAGATCTAGAATTCCAACTGGGCAGCTGCAGTTTGAGATGCCCGTGAAGTATCGACCTGGAGGTGTGCAATAGGTGGTTGTATACATGATGCATTCTGCAGGTATTTATTGAACATCTCATCTGTGCCAGTCTGAGGTGGGGTTGACACAAGGATGCAAATCAGACAAGGTCTCCGACTGCTAGGAGCTGAGTGCTTGTTGGTTCAGAGGATGGGTTGGAAAGAATTACAGCGGAAATTAGGCAATGATAAAAAGCTGAGAGGTGGGGATTAAAGAAGGCTGTTCCTGCTGAGATCGCAGATGTCAAGGTAGAGGTCAAAACCAGGAGGGAGGGCAAACTGAGGATGTGGCAAAATTTCTATTTCCCAGAACAGAGACCATGAGTTCCCATGCCTTCTGGACTGTGCCTGCAGGTACTTCTGGGTCAGGTATAGTGTAGGAGGCGGAGTGGTACTGGATTCTCAACTTCAGCCTAGCTAAGCTCAAAGATGTAAGAATTTGCCTTTGGATGAGAAGTGAGTCTGCCAGGAGCTTACCATGAGGAAGCTGACTAGTGGGAGTAACCCTGGCCAGGATTGCCCAGGAGAAAGTGATGGGCTTCTCTACTAGAGCAGAGGAAAGTAGACAGGGATGCTGGTCCTAGACTGCTCCCGTGAAACATCTCCTGCTGCCCCTGAAATATCTACATCAGAGAACAAAACATCCTCTACTACCACCTTTGCTGTTTTCATAAACTGGTGTCACATGAAGAGTTTGGGAGGGCCCAAAGATGTTCTTCACAAAAGTATCTCTTTAAAGTCTAGATGTAATGGGTATTTATGTCCATGCAACAGTGAAATAGAAGATGACAGATCCTATTTTCTTTAAACCAAATTAAATGTAACCCACAGCAGCCTTGACCTGACTCCCCTGGCACTGACAAGAAATCCATCTCAGCCCTTCATGAGGACCCCTGTAGCCTTTCCCAGCCTGAGAAGGCCCTGGGGATTTATGCTCAACAGAGCACCCATGGAGAGCTCTTCTGATTTAAGCCACCATGGTTGTTGCTGATGCAGTCACTGTCAGACATGCAAGTCCCTAAGAGCACAGGCTGATTGGATAGGACCAGGGTCAGGGCCCAGCCATTGTAAAGGCATGCCAAAGCAGAAGTTCCCAGTCTACATCACTTACAGTCTCAGCGCACACACCTTCCCCAGCCTTGCGGTGTGCGTTTTGCTCTTTCTTTATCTTAACTTCTGCCTCCTCCTCCTCCTCCTCCTCCTCCCTACCAGCCATGGGTGGTCTGTTTACTTTCCTTTATGAGGCTGCTCATAGGAGATATTTCTCCAAGCCTAAAGCACTTGTTCTCACAGTTGAATACCCACCACAGACCCCCAGAAAGCTTACTGGCAATAGATTCCAGGGCCTACTCCAGAGGCCCTGGGTCTGTGAGCTATGGCTCGAGAATATGCATTTCAGATCTTCGCATGTAATAGCGACACTGTTTGTGCAGGGCCACACTGTGAGAACCACTGCTTCAGAGCACAGAACTAAAGCCCGACCCCTGGGGAAGTGGTAGGAAGCAGGAAAGGGAAACTACAGAAAGGATAAAGCACAAATATTTCCACTTCCTGATGAATGATGAAGCTATGTAGCCCCAAATTGTATTCTGATGCAAATTTGGGAGAGGTCATCCCTGTGCTAAAGAAGATCCAGGGAAATCATGTCTATCACCTCTGGGAGTCTCAGACTTGCCCTTGAACTCTTTGGCTCTAGCCTGGAGCAGAAGCTTCCTAGTGTAGGACACCCAGACTCTCAGCCACATCAGTTTTCAGAAAGTTGCTGTGTTCTCAAGCAGACATTCATTTTTCTCACTATTGCCTGGGCTGGTTGTTGAGAGGCTTGGCATCATCTGCAGAATGTATTTGCAAGTAAAATGTCTAAGTGAGGGAAAGAGGCCTAGGAAAGGGCGGCCAGATGCAGCAAACTGTGTCCGACAAGTGGTCCAATGGGAGCTGGCAGCCCTCTAGCCAGCTTTTTCACTGGGAATGGCAACCCAGGATCTTTCCCGCCTTGAAGGGGTGGTAGTCAAAGTGAAGTCACACTTGCCCTTAGGGTTTTATCTTGAAGTGGCAGTCCTCCAGCCTTGCAGCGATCCTGCTAGGGCTGCTCTGTCTTCAAACATCACAAGAGCCATGGATTAGCCAAGAGTGCTCTTGGAGGAGCTACCTCACCTTGCAGAGCCAAAGCGTCCTTATTTATTAAAGATAGATAATAATAGCTTGCCAGTGTCATTGCAAGGGCTGAAAGGAATAATGTGTCTGGTGGTGGTGGAGAAACAGACCTATAACCCCAGCACTCTGGGAGGCTCAGACAGAGCTAGTGCAAGTCTGAGCCTAGCCTAGAGAACTTGGTGAGACTCAAAAGAGGGTGGGGGATTGTAGCTTTAATCTCCAGTACCTCGCCCCCAAAAGGTGTGACGCATATACATTGTTAGGAACATGTCTGGCTTATAGGAAGTATGCAAATACAGCTGAGTCTCCATCATTCATTACCCTTACTCTGTTTTGAATATTGAGACTCCTGCCTTAGTTTTGCTTCTGGACCATGAAATTGTTCTGAATCACTTTTGCATCACTGTATGTATTCGATCATCAAACATGTACTGAAGTCCTCCTGTGTGCTGATCACTTGCTAGAGGCCCATCCCCCTGGCCCTGCATATAACATGCAAATATTGATGTTTAATTATTTACATTACATTGACATGTAAGAAGAGTTTCCCAAAATCATCATCAGTGCCATGACAGTGTTAAGCACTGGGCCAGGACAGCTCAGAGGAGGCCCCCAATCCAGATAGGGGCAGAAAGAATCCCAGAACCCTTCCTAGAGGAAGTCACTTCCAATGTAAGCTCTGAAGTTCAGTATAGATGATCAGGAGAGTTGTTTAAAAGGTTGTTGAAGGGATAGAGGACTGCAGCGGAGGCCACTGAACAGTGCTTCAGCTAAAGGCAAAAGCCTGTGGACAAAATGCTAGAGAAGATCAGAAGAGACCTGATGTTGTACCCTGAAGAATCAGGACAAATGCTGCATATTCTGCTGGAGTAAGAAGGGGCTAAATGAGCCTAAAGAGGGAAGAAGAGCTATCAGCTGTGGCAAAACTTTTTGAGTCCAAGTGCCCAAAGTCCAACCCCAAGCCCATCTGTTTGTCACAACCTGCTAGCACTGCTAATAAACCTGAATGTTGAAGTTTTAGTGTAGAAAAATCAACTGTTAGTGATGCTCAGCTGCTGGGGTGACTTGGCTGGCGTGACAGCAGAGGCCGGCTGTGGCACGTATGGGTAGATTTGCCACCCCTTGGCTATGTCATAGGGGGATTTGCGCCCTGTGCTAAAAGCTGAACTAAGGTTTGTCCTTTTATTCTACCAGAAAATGGGATCCATGTACAGTTTTCAGCTGAAATGAGATTTATTCTCCTTTGCCTTATGGAAAGATGACACTCTGACTGCAACTTGGAGACTAGATTAGAGGGCAGAGTGGGATACACTTGGGAGGCTGTAATTATCCAGACAGTGAAGGTGGTAGCATCAATCTATGCAGAGAATGGAGGGAGAGAAATGCAAGATAAAGTTCTGCATCTCCAGGTTTGGGTCATATGCTGTTTATGGGAAGAGAGAGAGAGAGCAGAATCTAGCACTGCGGCCGGACTGCTGTCTTCAGTAAGGGGATGGATCTGAGAAGGAGGACATGGGCAGAAGGAAGAGAAGTCCAAAAGAAGGACAGTGGTGACCCGTTAGTGTACCTGCCCTGGAGGAAATGTCCAGAAGGAAGCTGGAGGGATGCGTCTGAGGCTTCAAGGACAGAAAAATTTTCCTGAAATTCTCCTTATGTATCAGAAAAGACCCTAACATGGTCAACACTGTGACACTGTGAGAAATAGCCAAAACAGTGACAACTTGACCGCAATCAAAGATTGTTTGTTTCAGATTATATTGTGACTTAGGCAATGAGGAAAGCCTCAGGGGCTTTTTGGATACTAGGGCAACTAAGATGACATTTTTCCTTTAAAATCACAGCAAAGAGCATTCTCTCAGCCCCTTTGAAGAAAGTTCAATCACTCATTCACTCCCTTGGGAGGCCATCACTGAGCACGTGATATGTGCCAGGCATGGAGGACGCAGGACTAGAGAGTCCCTGCCCTGGGGTGTGTGCAGAACTAATGTCACAGATGTGAGAGCCTACAGTCGAGATCCCACCTAGAGGCATTGGGGGAGCTGGATGCAGAGTTCAAAGGATCCCAGTGTTCTTATACTTTGGATGTGTAGTGCAGGTACCTGTAGGGTGGTTTTTATTTTTTAATGAATCATGGGCAAAACTCATAACTGCAAAAAGACGGAGACATCAACTGGAGTCTTCACCTGGAGTTATAGTTTTCACATTGTTCAATGTTATTACAGCTCTGACATAAGCCGAGTAAGGAAGGCCACCCCCAGAGGCTGCTCACTTGGTGCTGCGTTAGTGGAAGTGAGTGCAATAGAAGAAGGAAAAATAGAGTGTCCAGAGTGTGGTGGCTGGGGGCTGCCCTGCTCTGCCTGGGACAGAAGCAAATCAGGTGAAAGCAGGAAAGGCTTCCTGGAGGAAGAAACGAACACAAATTATTGTGGTCAGAGAGTATCCTTGTACACATGCCAGGGGAATAATAAGAGGGGTAGAGTAGAGTAGTCAGCTTCTGGGGATGGGGAGAAGCAGGATTCTGGAGGAAGACAGCCTTGAACATCCATTCAGGGCCAACAAGAGGCGGTGGTAGGAGGGTCACGCATGCAGTACCTGATGGGACCAGGCAAGGAACATCAATGATTTATCTGAGACAAGGTGTTTTCCTAGGACACCACACTTACATTTGGAAAACTGGAGAAATCCCAGACATGCTCAAAGGCTGGTAGCCCTGAAACAAAGCCAGGCCTTGCTCCCTGGGAAGTATGGGCACTCCTGGATCATCCAAGAAGTGGTTGCTGATGTCACAGGAGGGGATGTAGCCTGGAGTCTTTCAAGTGTCCAAGAGGAATCAAATATCCAGAACATTAGGCAATGTCTTCTGGTTTTTAAATGTCAACAACAGATCCAAATGTTTTAAAAACACTGAGCTGGCCAAACAAAGCCTGTCTGTGGGCTAAGGCAGGCCTGTAGGCTGCCCCTTTGTGACTTTCTGGATCAAGCCTCCTATAGCCCCCCCCCCCGTGCCTTCCCTGAAGCCTCTTAAATGTGTGTTCAGGTGACTGTCACTATGTAGTGTGACTTTGATAATCAATTGTTTTGTTTTTAACTCGATGGTCTCAACCAGATCTGTATGCCAGGAACAGAATGTAATACGCCAAAGAAGAATGAATGGTGCTGATAAAAACATCTACTCAATTTTTTTTTGAGAGATTAAATTAGTACTCCATGGTTTATTTTGCCTTAAACCTGGAAATCTAGAGGTTGAGGGAAGATACTGAGCATTTATCTCAAATATTAACTGTAGTTATTAGTACGGTACCATTTATTCTCGTTATCAGGACAAATGCTCTGTATTGGGGGCATGTTGGGGGTGGAATAGTCAAGTTAGGAAAGAATAGTCATTGTGTTGGTGGGAAGTTGGCAGGTTAGAGAAGCCCTGTTCAGAAGTAATGGAGCCTGGTGTAGTCATTGTCTTGTTATAGTAATACCACTGGGTTCTAGTCTCAGCCTTGCCACTTCCAGAAGCTGTGTGACTCCAGGGAAGCTATCTGACCTCTCTGGAAGATGGTTTTGCCCCTTGCGATGCCAGGAGGCTGGCTTGCGTGATTGCTTTCAGGGCATACCCTCCCCATCAGCACTGTAATGCTGAGCTTCAATTTGATTAGACTTTTGCCAAGGTTTCTCTAGGCCTGCCAGGGTGAAAGAGTCAGTGAAAGATTTAAGGAACAAATCAGTTCAGACAACTGTGACATCTTTTTTTCTTTTCTAGATGGAATTAGCAGATATGGGGCTTTAGGAAGTTGATCTGATATCTAGGCACCACCAGGCCAGCTCTCTAGATGGCATTTTTCGTTGTGTCATTTGATTTTTCTTTAATTGAGCATATCTCAGAGCACAGGGATGGGCTGGGTGCAGGGGCTCTGTGGCCAGGGAGCTTTTGGCTCCAAGATGCAGAGGGTGGGGCAGGCAGGGGAGGATGTGCAGTCTGCCCAGCCGCAGTGTCACTTTATTGATGACAGAGGCGAGGCTGGAGGGAGTCTGCAGGTACCCAATGTAGACTGCAGAGCGTGATGATCAGAAGGGGTTGCTCACATTTCAGAGGACAGGGAATGAGACAAATTAGAACTCAAGAGGGGAGAGGTGAGCAGAGGGAAAAAAAGGGTGAAATCATGAGGCTGTGGCCACTTGGAAAATTGCAAGCCAATGTATCAGTGAAGTGTCATTCTCAGCACAGGGAGGATGCTGCCAGCAAAGGTGCTAGCGGACCAGGGAGTACAGATCAGCTTGGCGGGGCAGTGTCCTGGCCGTGAAGTCAGCTGCGTGTGCCCTTCTACCACCCTCCTCCTTAGGTGTCCACACACAGACACACACGCACACACAGACACACACACACTCCAGAAGGGATATTCTATCCAAAAGTGCTTTACAGGCGCTCATTAATGTAAACCCTTGGAGTCAGCTTTTCAAACAGTTATCTCTGAGTTCAGCTTCATAGGATTTTTTTCATCATTCGGATCAGCTGCATAAAAGCCAGACCATGATGATTCCGCCAATTTTTACTGTTAACAGATGAAGCAGTGCTCCCTTTATAGAAATGAAGAGCAAGGGCTTTGAGTGACTTTCTTTAGCTCTCAAGACCTTATCAGCAGAGCAGGCCTGAAGGCAATGCAGTAGGCAGGTGCCTCTGTGGCATCCCATTACCTACAGATGGCACTTCAAAGTCCTGAGCCTGGCATTCAAGGTCCTACTATCTCTGGGCCTTCCAAATACCTCTCGTCATCTCCATCTGAAATTCTACTGGACTGAAGCACCTTGCTCATTTCCACCTCTGCCTCTATCCTCATCCATCTGTAACATCTGAAAGCAGGTCAGCAGTTTCTCAACATACATGCCATCACTCCCCTTCCTTACTTCTGGCAGACATCACTAATCGATTGTCATATTCTTTCCTGCTGAGCTAAGACTTGGCCATAGAATCATTCCTGACAAGACTCTTTAGACAGTCACTACCAATCAATTAAATTAATCAAAGTATAAAATGAAATGTATTTCCTACTATAGGTCCATGATGTCCTTTTCCATTCTTCACTTCATCTTTCATTTTTACAGTTCCTCAAATCTACATGCTCTTTGAAATTTTCTCTGGACATGCCTAACCACAAAGATGGTCTCCAGTTCTTAAAATCATAGAGAAAACATTACCTATAACATTCATTTTTCCTTATTTTTAGCATCATAACACATATTTTTCTTCATGGACAGAAATTTGTCAATTTCAGTGCTGGTGACATCTTGGGGTAAGTCATTCTTTGTTGTAGGAGATGTATTATATATTATAAGATGTTTAACCAGCTTTCCCAGGCTTTATCAACACATGGTAGGAATAACCACCTCCTTCACTTATGTTCAGATGATTAAATGTCTTTTGGCAGCCAAATTGCCCATACTTGAGCATCACAGTGAAAGACCATGTAGATAGAAGAATAGATAGATAGATGATACATAGATAACAGAGACAAATTAGATGGATGGCACATAGGTTACAGATAGATTAGATAAACAATAGATGACAGATACAGATTAGGTGAATAGATATTTAAAAGGTAGATATATACATAGACGACAGCTATCTACTAGATCATAGATCAATAAATATCAATAGATATAGATTCTGATGATAGATAGATAGATACATAGATAGATTGACAGATAGATAAATGGAATATCCCTGTCTGAGAGACTGACAGTGTATGGACAATTATGTATGGCATAATTCCTTATACACAAGGTGCTAAGGAACTATTTTCTAGCTAATTAGTTAATCAAGAACAAAGAACTATGTGGGAAGGGGCAGCCTTTCTCGGTTCTGAGTTAGGAATCCTGCCATCAATATAGCCTTGATCTAGTTAAGCATGATAGAGTTGAACAGTCCAGCTTTTACTGGGGCCACCTCTGCACTGAGGCCCAGGAAGCTATTAGCAGACCATGGTGCCTGTTTGTGCTGTGCCCACCAGGGTCCCTATACAGGGACATCTATACCTATTTTGGGGGATGAAGAAGGAACTAAGAGAAACCTGGATAGTAAATTTATCTTTAAAATAAGATCAGGGAGACTTTCTTGGACACTTTCACTTTTCACAGGGTTTAAGAAACCCTCTTATCCACAGAGCAGCCTTCCCTCGTGAAACCCCTCTAGTCTGCCTGCATCTGTGAGCGTGTCTGTTTACCTGCCCCTCTGCCTGCCTCACCCCTCTTTTGTCACAGAGGCTTTGCCAAGTGAAATGGGCAGGGAGAGACTCCACGACTCCTTATCCGCAGTGCAGCTCCCCGTGTCCACAGGGAGGCTTAAATCATCCTCCCCCAGTGAACCAAAAGTAAATGCTTACTTGTCGCAGCTGATCAGAAAACTGTTCCTGGAGAATGAGGCTGAATGCTCCAAGAAGTCTTTCTACATTTGATCTTAGCCCAAAGGCTGAGAAGCCATTACAAAAAGTCTTTCTGAAAACTGATGATTGCTGGGCTCTATAGGGGCCCTCTGCACACACCTTCTGACTTCTTTCTGCCTACAGGGGCAGCATTCTTATTCCCATTTGCAAGGAAGAACTGAGGTTCAAAGAGGTAATGTTGTACCTCCATAGTTCCAGAGCATGCCAAATAAAACTAGGATTTGATCCCAGGACATAGGATGTGTCCTAAGTCTTCTAACAAACTACCTTGGAGGGAAACCAGATATATTTCCTAGTATGTGACACTGGTGCCTCATACAGAGTCAGTCCTGGCATTGAGATCCCTAAACACTGCAGAAAATGGAATATCTTTAGATAAACCTAAAATTATAAGAGATTCATAGGCCATAGAGCATTGACATTAAAAGGGTTGGTTCCGTGTCTGCCCTTACCAGGTGCTCTGCTTATTACCATCTGACTGCCTCAATCCCCATATCCATCCCTCCACCCACGTGTCTCTCCATCTGTGTATCCTCCATTCATGCATCTATGCATTAGTCTATCTATCCATCCATCCCTCTTCCCCCCATCTCTATAAAAGCATGAAAAATGCCCAGAATAAAGTTTCCAAACTTTCAAGTTTTGTTTGGCCATGGGAGGAATGCTGAAATGAAATACTACATACTTTCACTATATTATGCATTGAAGTATTGCTTCACTTTAATTATTGCAAGATCATTTGATATTTACAAAACAGTCATTTTGTTTTCTCTTTCTAAAAAAAAAAAAAGCATTTGGAGTCAAGCTGATCCAGGTAAACTGCATAACCTCTTCACTTGTTGGTTTCATCTTTAAAGTACGAAGAATATTTCAAACATCTAGTGGATGTTGAAAAGATTAAAGGAAGAAAAGCACATGCAACACTTGGTCCATAATCAGTACTCAATAACTGTTGGCTTTTATTACCATCCTCTTACTTTTAGCAGTGCCTGACACATAAATGTCTGATAATAGCTTTGCTTCCTTGCAGTGCTTTTCTTCCCTTTCTACTATACTGCAGATATAAAATTGCCTTAAAGATGGAGGAAAAAGAATGTAGCACAACATCTGACACACAGCCCTTGATAGGTAGCTGACATATCACCATCACCATCATCATCATCACCATCATTGTTGTTGTCGTCATCATTGCTTGGCTTATAGCCCCTCCTTTCTGAAACCTAAAATACTTTTGTGACACCTTTTTCTGTGGAAGGTGGATGCTGCCCTTATTTTATCCTAGGTTCACATGTTTGCAGAGATGTTGAGGAGCTGCTGAGGATAGGCGCCTACAGCTCCACACCATGGCAGTGCTCCTGGGGGCATGAGCTGAGGACTGCACATACTGCCCAGGACTCAAATCAGACTCCAGCACAGCCTCTCCTGAGATACTCAGTATGAAAAGTTAAAGACTGTCTTAGGTGTATGCAATGAGAATAAATCATTGTTTCTGAAATTATTCTTTTGGAAATCGGAACTATGAGTCTTTCTACCCACCACAGAATGAGTTAAAAAAAAAAAAAATGATATGTCAGTTAAAAATGGAGGAGGTCCTAAATCTTAAACCTTTTTCTTCCTTTTTTTTTTTTGGTGGTACAGGGATTGAATTCATGACCTTGTGCTTG
>NDGM011013392.1:0-10579 GCA_002564305.1 Octomys mimax | reverse complement strand
TGGGTTCTGCTTCTCATTGAGACCTTTGCTAATAGCACGAAGCACGGTGCGATGACTTACTCCGAGGGGAAGTCATTGCAGCACTTAGCTAATGACAGCCACCAAGGCCCTGCCTGCCGGTGTGCTGAGCTCTCAGGGTGCGGCCGGCCGGCTCCGTTATACTTCTTTCAACACTCTCCTGAGAAAAATAGCCTCACGGATTCACAGGGGGAAAGACTACGAACTAAAGGCCCCGTGGCAGCTGCTGGTTGCTTCTCTAAGTCTCTCAAAGCACCGTTGTAGATTTCTGCGGAGTTCACGTATCAGAATTGACACACTTGTGCAAGTTGCCCTGTCTTTAGCATACTGGGATGTGTACTTGTGAAGCATACAGGCTTCACCGTTTTGGTGGAGTGCTGTCTGTAAGTGGAACATGCAGTGCGCTGGGAGCATAGCTCCGCAGGAGAGCACTTGGGTGGCACACGTGAGGGCCCGGGTTCAGCCTGCAGCACCCCCGGGGGGTGCACTTGTGAGAGTCTTGTGCCTCAGGTTTCTTGATGTGATCTAATGCTGGGAGTTAGAACCTTCAGCTTTGTGTTTAAGGGAGAGGCCTGAGTTGGGAGTTTGCGGGTTGAATTCACCTCCCAGTGAATGAAGCGTGGCCAGGCTGTGGGGGCGGCTTCCGGGCAGTCAGCTGCCTCTGCTTTCTGTTGCCTTTTTCTCAATTCTTCCCATGGCCTGTGCCTGGTCCTGGTCTCCGGCCGGCAGAGCGCAGCCTCCCTGAGCCGTCCGCCAGGCTCGCAGTTCTCCCTCTGTCCCGCCCAATTGCTTCGGTCGGAGCTGGTAAGACTTAAGCACATTTTATCCTGCTTTTCCTTGAGCATTTCCTGGTTGCCGAACCAAACACCTGGGAAGCGGGGGTCACTCCCCATTCCTGTCCGAGACGTGTCACGCCTGACTGTGGTGCGCAGCTCTGTGCTCAGCCCACCGGCCTGCCTAGGTCACCTGTTTGGGCAGTCGTCTCGGACTGGACTGCTGCCGCCGCTTCAGTCCCAAGAGTCGCTGCTATCATCTGCTCCCTCTAGTACAGTTTGACCTAAGATTAGAAAACAGTGAGATGACAGTCACACTCTAGAACTGTGCTCGCCTTTTCTGCTTTTGGGTTTCGTTCACTCTGAGCAAGCCCAGAACTCCCTAGCTCAGAGCCAGCCTGGGACACTTGGTGGGCAGCCGGAAGATGGCGTCAGGTGGCCCGCCCGCTTCCCAGGCCCTCGGCTGTGCGCTAGCTTCCTGTCCCCTGTGGAGTGCACGTGTGTGGGCTACAGTGTGGAGCTGAGAGCTAGTGGCCACTCGTGTGTCCCCGGGACGAAGTACCTGCCTGTTGGGAGTCGAGGATGCCACTCAAGGATGTGTTGTCATTTTTGCACTTCGAATTTCACTTGTATCACTTCTTTGTAAGAAACTTAACAGAGGGAAAGTGGCCAAAGCCATCTGCAGAATGCGTGTTGCTAGGTAGAAAGCATTGTTGGAGGTGCTGATAGGTTTTTTGGGTTGGTTTGTTTGTTTGTTGTTTTTGCGGTACTTGGGATTGAACTGAGGACCCTGCACTTGCCAGATAAGCCCTTATTCTACGGAGCTATCTCCCTGGGCCCTGGATATGTTTTTGACTTTTGTTTTTTTGGGGGGGGGCGGGGGCGTACCAGGATCAAACCCAGGAGCTTGCGCTTGCAAGGCAGGTGCTTATGCCACTGAGCTCCAGCCCTGACAGCATTTTAAAGTTTCTCTTTTTTTTGAAGTTTATTTTTCCAAGCAACCACAGTGACAGCTAGCCAGAAAATACACATGCTTGATGTCAAAGCCCACAGGCCTCCTCACAGTGGGGGTCACAGGCCAGGAATCGCTTGCCCTGTAGTGCTCTGTCGCCCTCTGTAATCACTGTGCCATTTTGGAGTGTGTCTGCCGGTGACAGTGTGCGTGTCACTTGGCACTTCAGGAGTGCTCGGCGGCCTGAAGCGGGAGGGTGTGGTGACGGGCTGTGCCCTCTGCTCCTGTTCAGGTGGGTGCGTGCTTCCTGGAGGCTGTGGTGAGGAAGTTTGACGAAGTCCATCGGGTTGGCGGCGAGGGGAAGGAGTGCGACAACCTGTTCACCATCATTGCGCACTTGTACAACTTCCACGTGGTGCAGTCGCTCCTCGTCTTTGACATTTTGAAGAAGTTGGTAGGAACTTTCACAGAAAAAGACATTGAGCTGATTCTGTTGATGCTGAAGGACGTGGGCTTCTCGTTGAGGAAAGACAACGCATTGTCGCTTAAAGAGCTGATCGCCGAGGCCCAGGCCAAAGCCAGCGCCGCAGGCAGCAAGTTTCAGGACCAGACCAGGGTAGGCTGAGCCACAGGCGTGCAGGGTGGACGTGCCTCTTCCTTCCCTAGTGATTGTGGGTCCTCAGCCTTACCGACTTCTGTGGTGCATCTCACATTGGTGGTGGTGCAGGGGTTGAACCCAGGCAGTGCTGAGTTAACTGCCCCAACCCTTCTTGTGTTTTATTTTGAGATGGCGCCTTGTTCTGCTGCCTACACTGTGCTCGAACTTGGATCTTCCTGCCTTTGACTCCAGAGTAGCTGGGGTTACAAGAGTATGCCACCACACTGGGCTGTGGCTCAGCTTTAATCTGTGGGCTTACCTTATTTTTTTTTTAACCTTATTTTTGTACTCAGAACTCAGATACATTTTTTAAACTTTTTTTTTTTCATTTTATGTATTTGGTACAGGGTCTCACTGCGCAGCTTAGAATTGTAAGGACCCTTCTGTCTCGTCTCCCCGTTGCTGAAATTACAGGCATGCACTACTACTCCCAGACTCAGTCAAGGGGTGGGGCCAGCGCAGCATGCAGGACCAGGGCAGATAACTTTTTTGTGAATTTATTTTTAGTTACTTATTTTTAAGATTTTTGGGGCCAGGGAGATGGCTCAGTAGAAAAAGTGCTTGTCTGTCAAATGCAAGGGTCTGAGTTTAATCCCTGGTTCCGCAAAAAAAAAAGAAACAAATTCTCAGTTTAAAAAAAAGATTTTTGGATAGGGTCTCACTCAGTGTGCAGTCTAGGCTAGCCTTGAACTCACTGGGGAGACAGGCTGGATTTGAACTATTGCCAGTCCTCCGGCCTCAGCCTCCCAAGTGCTGGGATTATAGGTGTGCACCACCATGCCTGGCAATATTTTGGGAATTTAAAAGTCCACTCATGGGGCCAGGGGGATGGCTTGGTGGAATAAGCACTTCTCTGGCCAGCACAAGGGCCTGAGTTCAATCCCCGGTTCCGCCAAAAGAAAAAATTAAAAAAAAAAAAAAAAGTAATAAAAGTCCACTCACTTAACATGCATTCATTCAGAAAAGCGGAGGCCTGGAACCTAGGCGTCAGACTGGCTTTTCTCAGATATGTGGCTTTGCCTGCATCTTGCCAGCCTTGGTTTCTCCATCTGTAAAATAGCCCCTCAGCTTCAACCTTATTTGTTGTTCTGAGGATAAGAGGGGTGGATGTACTTGAGGGTCCCTAAGGAAAAGGGGGTGCAGCTGTTGAAGCAGACAAGGATGATTGTGGCACCTGGGGGACCTCAGGCTGGGCAGGCACACCTGGGCCAGTGCTCAGCCTGTGGGCGCTCCCTTTCACAGCCTTTCTGCTGTGGGTTGGAGGGGCTGGTTGGATGTCGCAGGAGTCCGGGGACACGGGATGTGTGTGAGGACAGGAATCGGAAGTGGACAGCAGGCTAAGGGAGGGAAGGAGAGGGCGGGCTCCCCTTTAGGTGGACGGGCACGTGGGAGCCTCAAGGAAGGTGGGCTGTGCTTTGGACATAGTAAAATCAAGGCCTCTCAGGTCTGCAAGTGGAGCGACAGCTGTGTAGAGCTCTGGGGTGACTGGGGCGCTTTCTTGTCCATTTCCCTAAAGATTCGGTTCATGCTGGAGACGATGCTGGCCTTGAAGAACAACGACATACGCAAGATCCCTGGCTATGACCCTGAGCCCGTGGAAAGGCTGAGGAAACTGCAGAGGGCCCTGGTCAGTGGCCACTCTGGTCTGTCCTGAGCCTCGGTGTCACCTGGGTGCACTGAGGGAACAAGGACCCACAGTGTCTGAGCTGGTGGCTGTGTGGTTTCCTTGGTGAGGTCTGGCTCCTGCCTGCACGGGGCTTGGCACGGGTTGCAGGGGTACCTGAGGTCCCTTGGGGCCACACCTCCAAGAAGGCTGTTGGCAGCAGTGTGTGCAGTGGGCACATGGCGCGGCCAGCAGGAGGGCTCACCTGGGCTTTTGCTCGCCAGGTGCGCAATGCTGGCTCTGGCTCCGAGACTCGGCTCCGTGTCTCCTGGGATGGCATCCTGAATGCCGAGCAGATGGGTCGCTGGTGGATCGTGGGGTCCGCGTGGAGTGGGGCCCCAATGATTGACAACAGTCATCGCACAATGCCACAGAAGCCACTGGGAACGGTAGGTGACCCCTGCTCTCGGGCTGTCCTATTCCAGCTCCCCGGAGGAGCTCTGTGTCGTTCCCAGTGGGGACGGATCTGAAGGCTACATGCGATTGGCCACAGCGCCTGTGTGCTATGCTAGCTACTTGGGGCCTAAGGCAGAGCCATTTGATCTAGCAGGTCAAGGCTTCACGTTAAAATGAAAAGATTTGTTAAATTCACGTTTTGCTGTTTTTCTTTAATTTGTTTCTGTTTGTTTTTGAGACGGGGTCCTACTATGTATGTGAGGCTGGTCTTAACCTCACTGTAGCACAGGTTGGCCTCTAACGTGCAGCAGGCCTCCTGCCTCACCTTCCAAATAATGGGATTATAGGCGTGTACTGCCATACCCTGTGAAGAATCCTTTAAGGTCCCAAAACGTAGCACAAAAGACCTTGGAGTGGAGCACAATGAGATGATGGTGTGCAAGTAGGCCCTCATCTCCCAGATCCTGCCCCTGAGGTGCGTGGTTTGTGTGTGTGTGTCCCAGAGGATGTAGGCTCCAGCCCACGAGCTAATGCCTACACATGGCACAGATGTCCTCTTCAGCCACTCCTGGCCTCTCCTGGCCTGGCCCTGGTCACACTTGGCGGCTGTGGCTCCACATGTCAGCTCCGAGGTGGCCTCCTGCGTGGTCTCCAGGCCAGACTCTTCCTTTGGGGCTTTTCTCGGCTGCTTCCCTGCTGATCCAGCCATAGGCACTGAGCGCAGAGCCCGGGCCAGCGAGCTGCCCTCCAGAGACAGCTGTGCACACTTGGGCCCGCTGTCCTTCGTGCCAGGTGAGCGCAAAGATGCTGGAGCTTGCCCGGAAGCAGAGGATGAACACTGACGTCAGGAGGAACATATTCTGCACCGTGATGAGCAGCGAGGATTTTCTGGATGCCTTTGAGAAGCTGCTCAAGTAAGCATTCGTGGGAATGTCTCTGCCTGTTAGGTGGATGTTGCTGTATGGCTTTGTACCCCTGCCACGCTCCAGAGCCCCCAGCACTGCACACAGCCCCAACAAGGGCTCGGTCACTGTGCTGCTCCAGGGGCTGGTGGTCACCTTGAGTTGCTTGGAGAGGTAGAAGCCTCCACATTAAAGCTAACATTCTGGTAGATTCCTTTTCTTTTTTGGTGTCCTGGGAATTGAACTCGGGGGCCTTCCGGTGGGAGTCATAGCTGTCTCCCAACCCTTGCACAAGTTTTTAATTTGAGGCAGGTTTTCACTGAACTTGCCAAGTTCACCAGGCTAAGCTGGAGCCTGTGATCTTCCTCAGCCTCCCAAGTGCTGGGATCACAGGCGTGCGTCACCGTGCTGGCCTGAGCATTAAAGTGTAGTTTCTGTAGTTGTAAAACTTTGTAAAAGTCTATGGACTTCCACAAATACTTCTAAGCAGCATGATACCGGCTCATTTTCCTGTACGTGTTTCGTGGGGAAATGTGGCTTGTGCTGGGACCCAGGTGGGCATCTTCAAGCTGGAGGGCCTGGCTAGCTGGGAGCCCAGAGCCCTCAGCGGTCTGGCCCTGGCCGCTGGCCACACTCCTGGTTCCAGAAAGCCTAGGGCAGCATCCCTGCTGGGAGCGTGGCTCACCAGCCTGTGGTGCGCCAGGAAGCCCTTCTACAGCTCCCTGGAGGCAGAGCAGGACGGTTGCCATGTGTTCGAGAGCAGCCTGAACTACATGGCAGGACCCTGTCTCAAGAGCAAAAACCAAGCCTGCTGTCTGTTCACAATGCCTTTCCCCCGCTTTTCTTTCTCTTTTTCCTTCCCTGATGGCAGGATCTGAGCCCAGGGCCACCGACATGCTCGGCAAGTGCTTTTATCACTGAATTAACAGCTGCAGCATTCTTCTTTTGTCGGGGGAGGGAGTGCTAGCAGTCGACCTCGGGACCTTGTGCTTGCCAGGCAGGCACTGTACCAGTGTGCTATATTCCCCCCATTTTTATTCATCACAGTCTTCAGCTGGGCCGGATGGCACTCAGTGGTAGCGAGTTTGCTGACTGTGTGTGGTCCCCGGAAACTGCATATACCCCATGTGGCCCAGACTGGGGGACCAAGAAGTCAGGGTCCTCCCTGCAGTGGGCAGCGCTGCTTGCACCTGTGCCCAGCGCGTGCCAGGAGCCCCCATGTTGGCTGTTCGCACTCTGGCGGTGGCATAGTTAGAGGACAGAAGACAGACTGCAGTGGCCTGGGCAGCGCTGGCTGTGGAGGGGCTCGGCTTGCTCTGGCTCACAGAGTTCCACTGCAGGTTGTACCTGGGGTGTTAAAAATGAAAATGCCGCTGCCTCAGCCAGAACCTCAATTTAGGGTTACGGATTTAACCTGCTGTTGTGCCCCAGTCGTGCGTGGGCTTTCACAGCTGGCACGGAACCTTGGGTCACATGGTGCTTTCTAGCATTTTGCTGCCCTCCAGCATTTTGCTGCATTATGGGAATAAACGGTGCCGGGGCAGTCGGGCTCGGGCTGTGGCCCTACCTGGCTGCCAACGCCACCCCAGCCAGCTCACTGTTGAGCCTCTGAAAGATTCCACCTGAGACGGCTGCTCCTGTGCACAGGCTTGGGTTGAAGGACCAGCAGGAGCGAGAGATTGTCCACGTGCTCATGGACTGCTGCCTGCAGGAGAAAACCTACAACCCCTTCTATGCCTTCTTGTCCAGCAAGTTGTGCGGATATGAGCGGCGATTTCAGGTAACTTGGGCTGCATCGTGGTCCCGGGTGGTGGCCAGCCGCCTGCAGAGGGTGGAGACAGGGAAGGTGGTCACCTGGCTTGTTACAGACATAGGCAGTGTCACAGCCAGGCGAGGTGGACTCCAGCAGTGCTGGTGCATGGAGCCCTGCGTTAGAGCCGGGAAAGCCTCCCCTAGGCACTTCCTGGTAACCGCTGGTTCCAGGGGAGACAGCCGAAGCCAGGGGAGCTGCTTCAGGGCCTGTTGGGAGGGAAGGACGGGGTAGTGTGTCCACGAAGTTGAGACGGGGATATTAGAAAAAAGTTGGTTTTGCAACTGTCCCATTGCTATTTCTTTCTCAATAAAATTAATGAGAAAAAAGAAGTTGGTAAGAGGATATAGTACCTGTGGGCCACACTTAATGGTTTGTCCTGATAACCATTGCGCTTTAACTGTTTTAACTGGTTACTAGATGACCTTCCAGTTCAGCATATGGGACAAATTTCGGGACTTAGAAAACTTGCCGGACACCAAATTCTTAAATTTGGTTCACTTGGTGGCACACTTGTTGAAGACAAAGTCACTTCCGCTTTCCATTCTAAAGGTGTGTATCATGCATGAAGTTGTGCAAAGCAGTAAAACATTAATGTAATTATTTAAATTTGGTACTTTAAAAAATACATTTCCCAAGATTCTGAAAACTTTCCAACATCAGCCTTCGTAGAAGTTCACACACAGGAGTTTGCCTAGTACAGTACGGCCAGGGAGTGGGCTGTGGCTGATCTGTCTAAGTGAACGTCCGGAGCGCAGGCAGCCAGTGTGGCTGAGCGGTGCACCCTGGGAGCTCTGGGGGTCGAGGGCAGGCAGCAGAGACACTGGCTCCACCCGAGGGGTGGCCTGCTCAGTGGCCATGGCTGTGGCCCTGTGCCCTCCACTTGCCAGAGCACCTTCTCAGGAGTCTTCTAGAGTGTGCCGGGGTGGGGTCCCCGTGCTGGCAGTAGGGGTGCTCGTACCATTTCCTGAAAGCTGGAATAATTTTTGGCTGAAAAACATGTCCTTATCGTTGGACTGTCACCTTCGCTCACTGTGCGGAGCTCAGCGTGGAGTGGGCCATGCTGCCAGCCACCTGGAGTTAGCCCCCCAAGTGCTGGGAACTGTGCAGAGGAAGCTCACTGGGGCCAGAAGCCCGGAGACGCCCCAGGCGCGCATGCACACACATTTAACCCCGCATGTCTTCTCACTCCCGGGCATGCTTTGGTTTGTTTGTTTGGTTTGGGGGTTTGATATTTTGAGACAAGGTTTTGCTATGTATTTCAGGCCAGCCTTGACCTCATTTATATATCCCAGGCTGGCTTCAAACTCAAGGATCCTCCTGCCTCAGCCTCATGGGTGTGGGGATCACAGGCATGTGCCACCACACCCAGCTCACACCAGCTGCGTGGATGCCTGGAGCTCCTGTGATTTTATCACACGTGTAGGAATAGGTGCGTAAGTGTAGGTTATCGAGCTGTCCTCTGTGTGCTGAGTTAGCTCGGGGCTCAGCTTTGAAGGAGAGAGAAGTGTGTCTGCACTACTCAGACTCCCCTGCTCTAAATTAGGGAGCGGTACCCAGAGGGCCCTCCTTCAGGGTTGCGAGCGTGCGCGTTTCAGTCCTGGCCATCAGTGCGTCCTGCGAGCATGGCTGTCGCTGCCGAGCTGCTCGCCACAGGAAGGTCACTGGAGGAGTTGGCTGCATCAGTGTGGCTTTGCTTTCTGTCTGCCGGCCAGGTGGTTGAGTTCAGCGAGTTGGACAAGCCCCGAGTGCACTTTCTACGCAGAGTGTTAACTATGCTGCTAATGGAAGCAGAAGCTGAAGACGTGAGTTTAATTTTTTCAAGGTACGTCCTGAGCGTGTTTTGGGGGTGGGGGAGCTGCACGTTCCTGCAGTGTGCAAAAACAGCGGCAGGCTCTTACACCTGTCTTCGACATTTCAGTCTCAGCTGTGTGCTAATAGATGCGTTACATTTGAGAGCCATAAGCTTTGCTCTATAGCAAACTACCTGGGTTTTGCGGTGCTGGGGCTTGAACCCAGCACCTCACGCATGCTAGGCAGATGCTTCTACCACTGAGCTACATCACTGGCCTTAAGAAGGTCTTAATTGAGAATTATGCTTCAAAACAAGCAGGTGGGGGGGGCCCAGGCCTGTCACCCCAGCCACTGAGACTGAGACAGGAAGATTATTTAAGCCCAGAAGCTTGAGGCCAGCGTGGGTGGCACAGGCAGACCCTGCCTGGAAAATAAAAGTCTCAAAGGAAACTGGGGGTGGGGGAGCAGCTCAGTGCTAGAACACGTGGGCTGGCCCGGCCGTGCACCGGCCACTGGCCAAGCACCACAGAGGGAAAATAACAAAAGCCAGGGAGGTTCATGATGGAGGCCTCTGTGGTTCCCTGCAGGGTGTCCAGCAACCCGAAGCTGAGTGTCCTGAGGGAGGGCCTGAAGCTCTTCATCAGCCACTTCCTCCTGAGGCCCACACAGGCCCTGCGGAGCCCCGACAAGGCCAGCGCACTGAGGGAGAGGGTGGAGCTCGCCTCCAGGGCCCTACAGGGCCGGGCCACACCACGGATGTAGCAGAACCCAAGAGGCACATTGCCTGCTGGCCTGGCGCTCCGCAGATGTGATTAAGTCTCGCGGATTATTTGCGGGAACAGCCACCCACCCCTGCAAGGTAGAGGTCATGGGGCAGCACCATCTGGGTGCCCAGCACACTGTGGCATGGCTCATGGGTGTCCACGCACACCCTGCGCACTGTGTCCCAGGCCCGAGATCTGAGCCTGCGTGTTCACAGGCAGCATGGAAGACCGGCCTCAGCAACACAGGTGGCCTGGCTCTCCCCAGCTGACTGCTGGGAGGCCATCCTGTCACCCCCATGGGGTGTAGCCAGCCAGATGCCGCCTCCTTCCAGGAGGGTTCGCAGAACCCAGATGCCTGCGCCACCACTCCCAGCGCAGGTGCGACAGTGTCGCTGTCACCAGTGTGCAGTGTGGCCATCGAGCAGAAGCCACATGTGGTGGAGAGGAGTCCGGGCTATGCCCAGACAGTCCCTCGCCCATCCTGGCTTCTGTCCCCAGACGACTCCTCCCTGCTGACCTTGTGTGCCTGTGTGGCAGGTGGCCCGGCAGGGTGCGGCCGTGTAGCCGGGTGTCCATCCAGGCCAGAGGGTTGTGCGTAAGGGTCGCCTTGTGTCAGGCACAGGTGCAGGCTCCCCGGGCTAAGTGCGATCATTATGCAACCCTCACACTCCAAGAAACTTTATTTTCTTAGCGATTTTAAAATATATTAGCGGGGCTGGGGAGATGGCTCAGCAGAATAAGCACTTGGCTGGCAAGCACAAGGGCCTGAGTTCAATCCCTGGTTCCAAAAAAAATAAATAAAATATAATAGCAACACCTACAGTGCAAGGGAGCTGCAGGCCGCGTGAC
>NDGM011013382.1:0-12919 GCA_002564305.1 Octomys mimax | reverse complement strand
TTTGCTAAGCTTGTTCTAAGTAGGTGCTTTAGACCACTGAGCCATCTCACCAGCCCTCTTTGAGTTCTTTAGCATAAATACTCCTTATCTCCTAATGAAATGCATGTTTACCTCAGATTGGAGACAGGCATTTGCCAGGTCCGCCTCTCAGTCAGCAGGCTCATGAAAACTCATGAAAACTGAGCTGGAGCAACAAACTGAGCTGGAGCAATTGATTCTTGACACAGAACACAGACGCACACCAACAGTTGCTGCTTAGAAGAATTGCGCCATTTAACTTAAGAGATACGCTGACTAATTATCCCTTTCATGAGATTAAAATGAAATCTCAGTTTTATTGTTTAGCTCTGTGGGGAGTGTGCGTGTGTGTGTGTGTGTGTGTGTGTGTAGACAGAACCACTGTAAATATGTTTAAAGCTCAGGCAATTAACCAAACCAAATAGAAAGTTTGGCGTCATGGCTATTTTGATTCGTTCAGAATATTCATGAAAAACACTGAAAAAAGAGGGAAACAAATAAAAGGTCACTCACAAAGTCTCTAGGCTGTGGAGCCCATCAAAGCATTTCTTTCCCAGGGAGTGAATTCTATTGTTATGGAGATGCCTGCAGGAGAACATTAACATAGTCACAAGGCGATGCACTCAGCAAATTTAGGCCAAACATTCTGATTGCTTAAATCTGAAGAAACTTATGCTACAGGATGTCCTAATCATAGGAAATGAATAATCTTAAAAGCCTCATTCATTCCTGTCATAGATGAATTTAAGAGACAATCATAGTTGTACTTTTTGGGTTTGAGGATCTAGGAGCAGGTAACAGTCGGAACCGCATGAGTGACATAAAATTCAGGGTTTCCGTATATTTCCCAATACAGTTCGTTTGGCAGGACTAGAATAGAGAAGGTTAAATGAGATACTGACTGAGACAGGGAAGCTACAGTCAAGGTGACAGGTGTACTCAGCACGTTTTCTATTAAGACTGAAGGCATATAATGGCTACATGCCCAGTGTGGGGCCGCAGGTCCACAGGAAACAATTTCCACTACAGGGAATGGTGACCAGATTTTTTGGCTGCCCGAGAAGATTAGTTATCTCGACACAGTATTAATGTGTATAATTATCGTCTTTGGCTCAACGGCTTAGTCAGTTAGGCCGAAGCCACTGGGAACAGCTGTGTATACAACTGAAGGCTGGACCAAGTCCCAAAGGGATCTTGGCAAGTGGGTTTAAGGGGGAGAGGGTGAAAAGCTGAAGAAGAGCTGAATCTCTGTAAATACATTCCCTCTACTGGAGAAAAAAACATTGAAACATATCCCTGGTTTCTGGGATCATCTTTATATGTGAAATTCAGTATTGATACTTATTAATATCCCCCAAACTTCTTTTCCTTTCAGACTAAGATACTTGTTTTAATACATCCACTTTAGTTTCGTGTGAGATCTACGCATATTCAGTAGGGATCTTCTACACATCGCAGATAAGGAAGGGCATCAAAGGGAATCTAAAAAGACGCAGAAGATATCAGCAAGCCCGGAAAGAAGGGCACGCTGCGCCTTTGGAAGAGGCAGACGCGAAAGCAGATGCAGGAACAAAATGGAACGCTAGAAGGCAGCAGTGAGTCAGGTGGTGGGCTTGGCGCACAGGGAGAAACTGTGCGGAAGCCTTGCCCAGACTTCCAGAGGGTTGTGGTTCTGGCTTTTAAAAGGCCCCCGAAGTCCTCTAGACTAAAGGTATGTAGACTTCTCCGCGGGGCTATTGGGAGTGGAAAGAAGTCAGGCGATTGGAGGGATCCCTGCGGTGGAGCAGACACGGGAGCCTGCCCTGTTGCTCTGCTGCTCTTCGCTTTCCGGCTGCCACAAAGCAAGCAGCTTTGCTCAACTACGCAGCGCTCTCCACGATGCTCTGCCTCATGACAGGCCCAAGAGCAATGAGCCAAAAGACCAAGGGCGGCCACCTCCGCAACCAGGATCCAAAATGAACCTTCCCTACTTTAAATGGCTTATCTCGAGTTCTTTGTCACAGTGACTGAAAGCTGACGCTAAGCAACCTGACAGCCTTTCAAGTGCCCATCTCAGCATTACGTGGCTGCCCTGCTATACGCGACAGCATGTTGCCTCAGTCTTCAGGAAGATGGTTTGTTTTTCAAAGTTTCACCTGAGAATCATTTGAATTTACTGAGATAAATAATTCAGACCTAAAAGGGATAAAACCTGTGCAAATGCATTTCTTGAGAAAAAACAAACACTAATGTGATACTCATTGTCAATGATTAAATTTCCCCATCTTTCCTTAGCTCAAGAAGTACTTATTAGACATCATTAATATATTATTAAATAATAAATACTTCTTTCAATTTGACCTGAACTTTCAATTACTAAAATATCCAAGAATTTTCATGAACTGTGGTTATTGTACTATGTTGTACAGTGTACAATAGGCGCCACTAAAGCACAGACCGTATTTTATTATCTTTGTATGCCCAGCAGTGTTTGGCATTTATCAGGTGCTAAATAAATGTTTAAGCCGTTTACACAATTGGAACATTTATAAGTCATCTTAGGGAGAGAGTCAGGGAGTTTTCCTTCCTTAAATATGTCTCCATTAACGCTCTGAAGGGCAAGCATTTTAAGCCCAACGTTTTACCATTTTACCATGAATTTAAAAACTGTTAAAAGAGAACACAAAATCAATAAACTTACAGAACGACCAAGTTGGAAAGGTTTCCGAAGGCATAATCTGGTATGTGGCGTATTTTGTTTAAGGCCAACGTCATGGCTTGCAGCGCCGATAAGCTTCTGAAAGCCTGCACCGGGACTTCGGTCAGAGCGTTGTCGTCCAGCCACAGGTGCCGCAGCGAGTGCAGCCCACTGAAGCAGCTGGGAGGCACGTAGCTGATGTGGTTGGCATCCAGGCGCCTGTGGAAGCAAGCAAGCCAGGGTGGAAGGGCGGGCGCAGAGGCCAGGCGAAAGGCGACTCTGCAGAAAGACGCGCCCCAAGTCTCACAAGAGTGGAACATAGCCTGGGGATTCAGGGTCCCCGACATCCGCGCATCTTACTCTCCCGATGGCTTCTTCTTCTCCTGCGTGGCTGGTGGTCTTCACGCTTTCTTCCCTACATCCAGCAAACAGACATCCTCTTTCCTTTCTCCCGCCCAGAGCCAATGAAGAAAGCCTTTACATTCCTGGACAGTTCCGAACGTTCTAACCACACCGATCTACTAGTGAGCTCTGTAAATTCTAGGAAAAGATGACTTCAGCATTTGAGAGGAACCAAATAACTTTTGGAGGCTGTTTGATACGTCAGAGAGAGCAGAAGCCGCCCTTCCTTCCCCTCTTTCGCGTGCCAAAGATCTCAATACAGACTGGCTTTCTTGGTCACCTTGACTGTTTGCTTGGGGCAGATGTTTGTTCCAGTGACACTTTAAATGAATGATAAAATTAACAGCTTTTCAGCTTTTGCTTCCTTTTCCCACACTTTATTTATTTATTTATTTATTTATTTATTTATTTTTTCAAGGGGGAAGATACAGCTAAGAATAGGTTTAGCCAATGGGCCGTTGCAGCTTTGGAACCAGCAGAGGGAGCACACAATACGTTTATTTTGCCCCGGTAGGCCAGAAACAGCAGCCGTAATTAAAATGCCTTCACTATACTCATGGAAGGGGCAAAACTCACGCAGCTTCACATTTTCTGTGAGGTGCATGCACAACAGAACCACCCTCGCCCAGCCCTGCTTCCAACAGCCCTCACTTTTCTTTTCAGTCTGTTTTTAGGATTCACACGTGTGTGTGTGTTTTCAAAGCTAGGATTTAAAAAAAAAAGTTGCATTTTAAGCAGTCCGTGTATTAGGAAGGATTAGCAAATGATGAGAGGATTCTGCACAATGTTTTTGGAAACATTTAAGACTAAACAGATGCCGGAAGAACACCAGGATCACAAAATAATCTCTTGCAAACCAAATTTAAACAGTTTAGAAATAGAATTCTCTGTGATGGCAAAGCTAATCTCTCTGGAAAGCGGCTTCCTTGCTTTGGGTCACATATGTCGTTCTTGTCATTCTTTGGTTCCTATTTCTAGTGACTGCATGGGACTAATGATACCTTGAGATGCCTGGGCTGAGTTCTGGTAATAACTGAGTAAAGGTCACTTGGAATAAATTTTGAAAGATGGGCGTCTTAGCTCATGCACCTGAATTTCCAGTAGAGCAGCTATCACCGTAGGCAGCAGCGACACTCCTTCCCAAAGACAAACCAATGCACTGGACATGCTTAGGAAAACTCAGCACCACCTCTTCTCCCTTCTCCAGTCACACTGTGCTTGGCCCAGGTTCAAACCTTGTACATTCTCATTGGGGGAGGAAGAGGGGATCGTCTCTGTTTGACTAGTAGTAAAACCTAGACGTAATGCCTTCTTACATTGGAAGCAGTTTAACAATTTTTGTTTTTGCCTTTGGCTACTAGACTATAAGAAAAAAGAGGTAAACTCAAATCTGCTGGAGTGAAAGCTGACGAAAGCAAGTATTATATTGTCAGTGAATTTCAGTTCTGAGAAAAATATTTATTTATTTATTTATTTTTTTGTGGCCATACTCCCCTGACTAAAAAAATTGAAGCTTCATAATACAGTACACACCTCTGAATTTTAGTTGATGTCGGGTCTGATTATTGTCAGTTGCTTATGTATCAAAATAGGTGGTTCCTAAATATGTTGAAAATGAAAAACCTTGAAGTTCGATGCAAATGTTGAAGTACCTTTATAGAAAAACCAAGTATAGGCTCGTCTTCTTTGATATTTTAAGTTGGTCAGTGTGAACTGGCCCTGGTTTGACTTGTTTATGTTAATAAAGCCTTTGCTCTGGACAAATATCTTTTTGATGTTGTTATTGAGGTGCCGGGACTTGAGCTGAGGCAGTGCCAAGCTAGATTTGTAGACCTTTTAATTTATTTTTAATTTTAAGACAGAGACTTACCAAGTTGCCCAGACTGCCTTGAAATTGCCATCATTTTGTTCTATCCTCCCAAATAGCTGGCATTGAAGGAGTTCACCACCAGGATTGACTGGATAGATCTCACATTTTTTTTTTTCCTCCTCAGAAAAAGGGATGAAATATGACCACTCCACAGTATTATCTTACATAAAATCACCATCTGAAGTGAAATGACTAAATCAGAGCAATTACTCAGTCCTAACATTCTAAATAGAAATTTTCCACAGCACAGAACTTCAGGCATTCTGAGTCCAGCATTAAAATGTCTCTCTAATAAATAGTTTTACTCTTTAAGAAGCTTGCAATAAAAGATACCTCTAAATGTAGATTTTAGAGTCCACATCCACCTGGTCTCAAAGGTCCCAATCTAATTTATCTTTTTATTTTTTATTTTTGGTGGAACCAGGGATTGAACTCAGGCCCTTGAGCTTGCCATGGAAGCGCTTATTCCACGGAGCCATCTCCCCGGCCCCCCCAACCTAATTTAGAGTGGAATATTTTTCATACTCAATGGCATTATCTGATTTAATCTTCTTCTCCAAAGTTTATCAAAATCTAATTCACAAATACAAGTTGAATACAACGCGATGCTTTGATACATGGGTACATAGTAAAATGATTAACTCTAGCCAGTTCACCTAGCATTGCCTCTCACAGTCAACATTCTTTTGTGGTGAGAATGTGTAGGATCTAATCTCTTAATAATTTTCAAGTATGCACATAATCATCATAGGCACCATGCTCCAGAACTTACTCCAGCTGTCTGAGACTTCACACCTTTGGGCCAACAGCTCCCCTTTCTCGCTGTCAACCCTCCAGCCCCTGGCAACCACTATTCCACTGTCTTCATCTATATCTGATTTAATCCTAACAGAACATCCCAAGGCTATACCCCCAGAGTATGGAATTAATTACTCAGTCACTTACACAGGTGGTTCTTACAGAACAAGGTTAAGATTGTGTACACGGCAACTGTCAGGGCGCAAGTTGGGCCTCTTCAGTGAGTAAACAAAGCACCCGCAAGGTGTCAATCTGGTCCTTTCAGGCAGCTGGAATTCTCTATTCATATGTATAAAAATGGAATATTTAAGCCGTGAAGTGTAAGATAAACATCACTACACAGTACAAGAAAACACACACATCAAATATTGTTCAATTATATACTTTATTATCAAAAGCAAAAAAAGAGGTGACATTCTACAGATCCACTTTTCAAGTGACTCATTGTTACAGTGTTTCCATTTCATGCAAGTCACAAAAGAAAGGCACGTGGAGGCAGCTTAGTGTCTGAGTTAGTACAGAGACTTTGGAAGTCCCAGGCTATAGCTATGATAGCAGCTATGAGACTACGGGCAAGCCAAGGAATCTGAGTTCACATCTATAAAATGAGGCTAACTTCCTCTAGCTTATAGGGTTATGCCAAGAGGCAGTCATACAACAGGAGCTGCACATATAAACATGCCCTAATGATTTTAAATTATTTTTAGCTGAAGCAGTTTAACAATTTTTGTTTTTGCCTTTGGCCACTAGACTATAAGAAAAAAAAAAAGTAAACTCAAATTTGCTGGGGTGAAAGCTGACTAAAACAAGTATTATATTGTCAGTGAATTTCAGTTCTGAGAAAAATAGAGTGTTTATTTATTTATTTATTTATTTATTTATTTATGTAGTGGCCAGCTCAGCCTACCTGGGGAGGGGGAGAGCACCTGGCTGGTATGTGGTGCCGGGGCATTGAACTGTGGTCCCTGCACTTTGCTAAGCTTGTTCTAAGTAGGTGCTTTAGACCACTGAGCTATCTCGCCAGCCCCTAGAGTGTTTGTTTGTTTTTTTAATTTTTTTTTTTTTTGTGGTGGAACCGGGGATTGAACTCAGGCCCTTGCACTTGCAGGGAAGCGCTTATTCCACTGAGCCATCTCTCCGGCCCCTATTTTGTTTTTTATAAGAGAAATAAGGGGTGTCCATAATTAGACCTAATAGAAGTCACTCTTATTTTTCATTTTTCAGTATTATTGTGATATGTGTAGGGGTGTGTGTACATATCTACACACAGTACATAACATCTTGGTTCATGAACGCTTCTGCTGCAGAAAAATTTCAGTTTGAAAACAAAAGTATTTGGCAAAATCTTGTTGCCATTTGCAAACTGTGTTGGGCGACAAACACCACGGCCACCATCTTCCCCGCACAGACACACCAATGTGGCAATCTTCCCCAGAATCGTGGACAAATTGAGGTCTGTGAACCGAGGCACCACTGTGTGTACACACACACACACTACACAACAGGGCACAGTTGTCGTATGTTATTGAATATAGCATCTTAGCACTTAGGTGCCCATTACAATGTGACAGAGGCGGAGCAGACCCCCACTGCGGTTATGCATAGCAAAATAGAAGACTTAAACACAGAGACTGGCCTCACTTTCAATTCAATTAAAATCTCTTAATTATGGTCTTGAAATATAATCCGAAAAGTGATCCCCATATAGGAAATGGCACCCATGTTATGCTCCTTATATTACTGAGAATTTATGGTGAAATCATTGATTTTATCTTTCCTCTGTTATCTACAACAACCTAGCTAACAGGCACACAGCAAACTGGAAAGCACACTGGATTAGAAGAGTTAAGACAAGACTGTCACTTTCTTGAGGTTTGGTGACCTATTTATCTTGTAATCTCGCAATGGGTCAATTTTCACATCTGTAAAGTCACAGCATGTCACAGAATCACCTTGGGATTTAAGTGAGAAAATACGTATGGACATATTTTGAAAACAGTAAAGCATTCTAGGAATGATAGGCTTTATTATTTAAGTAAAAACTTTAGATTGAGGGATTGGTATAAATTCTTCTCTAAAAATTTTATTTTTTCTGCAGTTTAAAAAATTATTGTATTGTTTTATTTATTTATTCATTTACTTACTACTGTATTTGGTATAGTGTCTCACTATATAGCTCCGACTCTTAGTGATCCCCTTGTTTTCAGCCTCCCTAGCACAGGGATTTCAGGCGTACGCCACCATGCCCAGTCTCAGTGGCCAGCTCAGTGAGCCCAGGGGTGTACCCGGCACGGCATGTGGTGCTGGAGATCGAACCCAGGTCCCTGTGCTTGCCTAAGCAGGTGCTTAGTCCACTGAGCTATCTCGCTGGCCCTTTCTGCAGTTTCTTACTCCCTTTTAATTTCACATTTCTCGGTAGGCAGTTGACTGCTTTTATGGCCTATGGGCTAGCAGGGCTGCCGATTCTGTACTTACCCAGCATCCCTTAGTACCTATGACCAGCAGCTACACTGCATGTTTTATTGAATGTTACAGCAAGGCTTCCCTCACAGGGAAAAGGAGATGCACAGACCTTCCATGGTAGGCCAGCCAAAAGATAACTAAGGCCTAAAAGGCTAGAATGGCTGAGGAGAAATCTGATACTATCTAGAGTAAGCACAGAATGCTTACTAAGTATGAATCCCTGCAAAGTTATGCGGAGGGCTGCCACTGGTGAGAAATGGCTTTGTCATGACTTCTGAGCTGGTGCTGAAACAGCTCAGTCCTCTGGAGAGAGGACCTGGCATTGGAGAGCCTCACAGTTGCCAAAGAGACTGTGTTACCCAAGTTGCTTGGCCAAGGGGACTGTTATTCCCTATTCCCAATGGGACTCATGTTGCTTTCCACACTGCTAGGATCTGGGAAAGATCTCTCAGTTCTTACGACAGGTCTGAAAACTCCAAGTATGCAAGGTGCTTGGAGTCAGGGTCACTTCAATCCCAGAAGGTAGCTGCATTGTAAGCCTGTGAGAAATCTGTCATCCTATCCAATAAATCTTCCAGATCTGCCAAATTATTTTCTCTGGAGTGGGGATGCCACACTGCTTCCTGACCAGATGCCCTGAGAATACATCATGCTGTGGAAAGCTCTTTCTGCCCATGTAGGAGGGATGAGTGGGGAATTTAACACTGGAGGCCACTGCAGTTATCAGGGTGAGAGAGATGAATACCTAGAAGTGTAGAAAGAGGGACGACTTGACACGTAGGTTGCTAAATAAGTAAGGTTGGCTGGGGAGATAGCTCAGTGGCTTAAGTGCCTGCCTGGAAAGCACAAGGTCTTGAGTTCAATACCTCGTACCAAAATAAAAAATACATAAAACAAGTAAGCTTGAAAGAACTTGTTGATTCATCAGGTATGACCAGAGAAAGAAGTAAGGAGCTATTCTGATTTAGGATTCTGGAATGGACAATGGATGGATGGAGACCATGCAAGAGGAGGAGTGTGTGTCACTCAGTGCAGCACAAAATAAGAGAAAACACTGAATTATGAAGACAATTCTGTGACATCAAAGTGTCCTTTGTAGCAAAGAGCTAGAGGAAAATAGGCAAAATTTTGATCTTTATGCATAGCAACTACAAGCTTGTTTTCTTTCCATTTAAAGATTTTTCCTTAATGCTTTTATGCATAAAATGTTGATAATGCAAATTTTCTCTTTGAAAAGAAACAGTTGGTCTATTTGCACCATACTTTTGGATGAAAATTTTGATTTATGGGTGGCATTGTTGTAGAGGCTCTAGAAGATCGCTTTTGCGGCTGCTGTTTCAGAAAATAGTCCCTTATAATCTTGTATATGACACCTTGCTAGTGTATCACATAAACTTATATCTTTGTTTGAGAATGTCTTTGATGAGCTATTAACTACAAAGAAGAAAGCGTTAGCCAGAAGATAAGCCATTGATCTTGGCTAGCTCCATACTGAGACGATTGTAATAATGTCAATTATTAACATGGCTGAATGGGAGGGAAAACAGGCAGAGAGTGTGAAGAGAGTTGCAGCTGCATTATACACTTTGTGGGAATTCTTATAATAAGCAGAATTAGGAAACATGAGATTTTTGGGACTAACACTGTTCTTTCATATTTAGATAAGTAGTTTTCCTTCATAAGTTTTTTTTTTTTTTTTAAGGGGGAGTGTTTCACACAATACACACTTTTGTGTAACTGTTTTGAAAAAGGCATGAATTGTTGGAGGACCACAAAGATTTAACTTACAACTTTTAGAAATAAAAGCATTTTCTACTATTTGGCTTTTAGGTAAAATACAGCTCACATGGTTCCAAGCCTATGTATATTAAAATTTCCGTTGTGATAAACTTCCGTTGTATATCAAACTTCCGTTGTGATAAAATTTCACTGTTTTCAAATTTGATTGGACTGGAGTCAGTGAATTATTGGAGCTAATTTTTTTCGCAAGAGCATTATATTCACACTATCCACATAGAATTACAATTTTGACCCTTATGTTGACCCCTGAAGACTGACTTAATGCTAATTTAAATTAGTATTGAATTTAAATTCTTCACAATAATATCAGAATCACTTTTGTTTGTTTGTTTGTTTTTGGCAGAACTGGGGATTGAATTCAGGCCCTTTTGCTTGCCAGGCAAGCATTTATTCTACTGAGCTATCTCCCCCATCCCCACTTTTATTGTTGTGGTTGCTACTTTTAAATATTTGTGGAACAACTACACTGTAGGTAAGATTCCACTTTCTATAAGTTTCCCATAAGAATGGGACATTTATTATAGCCTAGGAAGATAATTAAGCACATGAATTCATGGACAGATCGTGAATGCTTACAAAATTTCTACTATTGCCTTTTTTCCCCCCAATGATTTAGTGGTTAACCTAATGTGGCCTCAGGGAAGAAAATTGTTTTTACACCTAACTCTGAAAAGGAGCAATTCCTTTTTTGCCTCTCTAGCTTGGGGAGAGATGCTACAGGTTCCCTGACATACAATAGTCAGTTGTCTTAATTAGGAGCTGGATGAAAAATATCTCAGGGAAACAAATCACCTCTTCTCTGACCATGTTAAGGAGTGTAAGACTCCAGTGAAGACCAGCACTGGAGGAAGATCCCTGTGCCTCATGCCCACTAGACAAGTGCTTTCCTACTGAGCTACATCCACAGTCCCAGGAAAGAACACATCGCAAAGTCAAGTTACACCAAGTTGCTCCAATTCTCAGAAGTCACCACTGCTATGAATTCTGCAGCAGGGGGATGATCTACAGGCAAAGTAATCTGAGCAGTAACGTCTTCAGTTTCATTTTTCTGACATGAAAGACCTCCTTTTTGTTTGGGGAACCATGCTCGTCCATGTACCACCAGGATATGAAATTACGGCCCCTTTTTGGCTCCTGCGTTGCTTTTCAGCCAATCATTCACCAAGTTCTCTCCATTTATCTTCCTCTCTCTGACTGGCCATTTAAATTGCCTCTTATCTCTTCACACCTGCAGTACTGTAACAGCCTCTGAGCTGGTCCTTTTGCCTTTGATCTCTTATCACTTCAATTAATCCTGTAGGCTGCTGTGGAGATTAATCTCCTTAAATTATGCTTCATATTATTTTCTTATTAGTTCTTCCATGTTACCATTCCTTTTAATTTCAGACTTCCCTGGATATTCAAAGTTATTTACCCACCTTATTTGGGTGAATTTTTCTCCAGTTTCTTGGACCAGTCAAGTCTCTTTTTCTAGCTCTTTCCCACATTTACTCTGTCTTTGTATTTATGAGTATTACTGCCTGCCTCTCCTAATCTCAGCAATCTTCCAAGACATAGCATCCTCGGCTTCTTCCCACATCCCTATTCTTGAAATGTGGAGTACTCAGCTGGGATCATCTGAAAATGAATTCTGGAAGAGAGATCAACTTCAGAATCACTACTGGAGCTCTGGGCCAAATCTGTAGCTCTGGGAAGGCATGTGAGAAAAAGCTAGGATACAGAGATTAAAGTTAGGGACTGGGAAGTTAGGTGAATGCAGGTTTATAATCTAAGTGAGGAGGATGAGCTGATCCTGGATAGCTGTGTACTACACCACATTGAGTTTGGATCTTCAGTTCAACAAGTACTTCCTGAGGGTTGCCTTTATTCTAGGAAGTGTGCCTGCCTGGTGTACATAGAACACCAAGTAGTAAACCAGACAGACATGGTCCCAACCATGTATTTTAACGAGAATAGTCAGAAGTCATCAGTGATGTGTGAGGCGAAAGCCAAGGCATGGAGAAGGGCACCTCATTTAGATTTCACTTTTTCTTAAAGAGCAAATCAGATTTGGATTTCAAATTGGGTGGCATCCTTACATAGTTATTTCTCTTCAAACACCAAGTATTCAAGACTAAACCCATTACCCCTCTTTCCCAAATACAGTCTTCAATCAGCATTTTAGATCCTAGTCACTGTCTTCATGAAGTACATGGTTGTATAATCCAGAAACTCAAAACTCCTCTTTACATCTTTCTGCATCATCCCTCAAAGCCAATTCTTTACCAGAACACTGGGAATTCTATCTTCTTAATCCCTTTTAAGTCCTTCTTCTTTTTTTCATCATTATTGCCATCACAGTGACAAAGCTTCTTCTCCTCCCTACTCTGCTTCAGTAACAGATCCGCTCACTTCCGTCCTGCTTAGCACTCACCAGCAGATTCTCCCTGTGCAATAAAGACCAGAATCCTCGACACATCCCACGTGGCCTTCCGAGTGTCCTGTCCGTGGCTACCCAGTCAGGCTCTTCCGGCGGCACACTGCCTCACCTCATGCCCCTTACTTCAGCTACTGATCTGCTCTCTGTTCTTCCGTGTGGCAGTTGCTTCCTCCCCACTACAAGGTGCTGCATGTATAATTTCCGGTGTCTGGAATGTTCTTTTCTCTTGCCTTTGTCTAGTCTACTCTTACCTTTGCAATGGAGTCAAGACACTTTTAAGTTTCTCGCCTATGGTTTCCTTAACAGGAGATTTTTATCTCTTGGGTAATAAGGAATCAGCCAAATGAATGAAGAAACAATGAAGAAGCTGACTGGCCCACATTTTAATATTGATCCTTTCCCCAAAAGTTACAACTCTTGTTGCAAAGGTCCTGCTTTACCTTGGTCTTAACCATCCAGCAGAAAAGTATAA